>JBBPMK010000010.1:0-230815 GCA_038090295.1 Boletus semigastroideus | reverse complement strand
GTGCATAGTAAGTCCGTCTTATCAGAGCTCACTTATAAATATTCATGCACTCTGAAACTAGCGCAGGGACGTCGGCTCTCAAAGTAAGTCAGCCCCTCAACTTCACGTGCAGAGTTTGCGTACTCACCAGATTCTCTAGGGTGATTTTACCAGGTACCGTTTACATTTCTGTTGTCACTCCTGTGTCTGAATCACCGTCAGAACTGGAAAGCGAGACCTGGGTGGCCTCCTCAATGACGGTGTCAATTCTCTGGCAAGAATGTACAGCGCCACATTTAGCGACTGGTTCAGTCAAGCCGTAATCGACTTCATGCTTGGATATAGAACCACTTCTGTTTTCTCAGAGTTCCTTCTGAAATTACAGTCGACAGATCCACGAGAACTCATTCGCTTGTCAAGAGTTCGTGCAGAAGCCATTGCTACCTCTGTTTCCCGTGTTCTGGAGGAAAGAGAGCCTCTCCTAGCAGGGTGGACGCTCGTCGCACCAGAACATCTGAATGTCAAGATAAGCGATAAATTCGAAGAGAAGGTGTTATTATTGGTGAGTCAGATGTTTTTTGTTGGATGCCAATTCACTTTCGATCAAAGAGTGCTCGTGCACTTTATATCGTTGTAGGTTTTCAGGTTTTCGCCCCTCGACCTGGGAGAATCTGAACTGAATTACAGAGTTATGACTATACTCTCGAGAAAGTGAAGCTCTATACTCGCGTGCCGCTAGGAATGATCACGAAGATCACAAAAGGTCGTTTTGATTCAAGCAGCTCAGATTGCGATTCACCTTAGAGTCCCTATGGCAGGTGCATACATCTTGTCCCCTCTCGAAGAGGCAAGCCGGGATCCTTTTCAGAATGCGGGATTCATCGTCACTTGGCTCAATACCGAGTTCGTCAGCTCGCGGATGACGAGTTACTCCTACCGGAACCGTCCTATAGATGTCTCAAAACCTGATGGCACCCGTGTCGAAATACACAATGGGGTGAATGCTGGCGTCAGTGCAAGGGGCGTAGGCAACAGGTTGTTGAGGATGATGCATACACGTACAGCGTCCGGGTCAGTGATCTCGGGAGACGGACTGGATACCTCGTTTGCTGCATTTAAGGCCTTGCCTGTCGGTTCCACGCACGTACGGAATACGTCAAGGTATGCAGAGCCTGCGGACGACCTCGTCACCGCTAGGTCATGCAAGGAGGCAGTCGACCGCATTGTTGATGCCATCAAGGGAGCTTGCAGAGATATTGGTAGCACCTCAGGAGACGACTTCATCTCTGAGGGAGATATAGTCAGGTGGGTGTGCCAGTGTCGTTATCGTGTCAAACTCAACACCTGGTATTAGTGTGTCAGAGGCACAGCGTACAACAAGCATCTATGCAAAGATGGAGTACGGCGTGAAGAGATTGCTTTGGTTGGGAGGGTGATGGAAATTGTGGATATCCATGTGCTGAATTACGGACACTGGAATAAGTAGGTTGTATTGGAATGAACGAGGGAGATGATCCAAGAATCACAAGCAGAAACCCAAACTACTGACAAAACGAAAAGAAACGGTATATCTCCTGAAGCGGAAAACGGTGAATGAAGCTGAATACTACAAATGCATGAATGAGGAATCAACAGATGATAGTATGAATGCATAAAAAGCCGGGAATGGCCAAGTCCCTGATCCATTAATATGGTACATTACCTGATGTCGAGTCCATCCTCCCCTCCTGCTCCAAGGTCGATGAACCGCGTCATGCGTTTCATCATCCTTCCCTCATCCGTGCCAGGCGTGCTTCTCGTTTGTGTGCTATCGGCAGGATCGCTACCACGCGTCCAACCAACATCGCGACCATTAAAGATAGCTGCGTGGCATTCACAAAGCATTTGACCGTCGACTTCCCAATATTCTTCCAATCTTTCTTTACACCCATCTTCAAATTCACAGAGAAGGTGCTCAGGATGATATCGTTTCCCCGAATGCGTTACAGCACAGGGACCCTCGATGGGTTGTCCACAAGAAGGCGCGCCGCATAAAGAGTTGTTTGCTTCATGGTAGTGGTATGCGCAAAAGGGTTTCCCATCAAAGACGTAAAATTCCTTATCAGGAAACGGTTTCTAAACGACATTGTTAACGTTCGCCTGGATACACAGTAGAAACGGGTATACTTGGCATGTGTGACAATTGAAGCATTCTTTGTGGTATTTCCCTTTCAACTGGCCATCCCTCGAGGACACTGCCTGTTTTTCGATAGGTAGATTACAGCGTCGACACTGTCGTACGGATCGTTAGTCGCCCTACAATACACGATAAAGAGCACAAACCTTTGGAAGATACATATTCTTCCAACAGCGCTCGCACAAGACATTTCCGCCGTCCATTTGGATCCATCTTCCGTCCTCGATCTTGGAATTACACCTCGCGCATGTTCGGCCCTTGCGCTTACCGGATCCCCCATTCCGTATGCGGGCAACCTCGGCAATCAAGCCTACACGCTCAGAGTGAATGTGTGGATGAGAGGGGTTGGTGTGGGATCGCGTGGGTAACTTGGGGGGCTTCTGCTCGGGAGAAGCGGGGCCCGAAACAGTGTTCGATCGACTTGGTTTCCCATGGCTTCTGCCCGAAGGGGGCATACCGATAGAAGCTAGAACGGAACCTGAAGCGAGCACGGAAACGAACGCGCCCTCTTCTATCAAAGTCTCCATAGCACGTTCCAACGCACCACCCGACCTTACCGTACTCTGGGTCGCTGCCGACGCACTTCTAGCACGAGGACCGGCGAAGGGTGTCCCAGCTGAGCGAGAGGACATTGCAGATCGTAGTGATGCAGCTGACGTTTGACGGGAAGGATGTCTTCCATGGGGCGACGCGGAAGTAGGAAACTTGAACTTGTTTATGCTTCCCTTGAGGGAAGACTTGCGACTGTCCAGAGGCATTACCACTGGGGTATCATCATCGGATTCTCGTGCATAGGCTAAACCGACGTCCGAGTCTACGGAAGGTGATGATGGTTCATTTTCGTCCCTTTTCAAGTCAGTATGCATTGTATACACGCTCTCATCATCAGATTCGTTTCCAAGATCGGACTCCAAGATGTCGAATAACGGAAGAGGTATATTGGCGTCTGGTAAGGGTGAATGAGTGATTGTTTCACCACTAAGGCGGCGTTCGAAGGGATTGGGGATTGGGGAAGGCGAGCGTGAAGGTGATGCGATGCGGACATCGGAAGGGGAAAACGGAAGAGGGAGGGCTTTGTCATTAGACATGGGGACTAGAGATTGTTGACGGATTGCATCACCAGGGCTTGGAAGATTTGAATAATGTCCGTCGATATGAGCGTTGTTTCCGAGAGAGACGGGCGATGTGGGAAAGGGAGAGACTGGTGAGGCTGTCTGAATCGAGTTCGGAGACAGGGGAGGTGGGGTTATGGCGGCTATGTAAAATGGTTAAACGGTGTAGGGCTAGATCAGATGAAGGACTTGCCTCGCACGACATGACTAAAGGTGTCCAAGTACTGAGGTACGTTGGCTCGACGGCCGTCACTGGCTTGATGGGGTGGGCGCGAGGCAACATACAGGGCGGCTCTTGCAGCGGCTTGAAACCCTCTTCGACCAACGCCAGCCATACCAGCTTCACCGCCAATCTTTGTGTCGATCTCGCGGTGCATAACCTGCGCATGGGAGTAGACGGGAGATAGCGGAGGGGGAGGCGGTTGTCGTGCTGAGATGGGAGGAGGGGGGACAAGGCCGGAAGATGGGAATCGCACAGTTCCTGGGGCAGGAGGGGGCATAGCCGCCCTGAGCTGTCTCGGTAAATTCTGCTCCACTGAAGGGTTCCGGGAATCGAGAGAGGGCCGTCTGACATCCAAAGAAGGGCGAAGCTTATCCAGAGACGGAAGTTTATCGAGGGATGGACGGGACACGGGGGTTGTTGAGGTCGTATGGGCGCGTTCAAACGAGGGACGGGAATGGATAGTTGTCGGGGGCATCGCGTTCGGCAATGGATGGTCTGTGAATGGAGTTCGTGGCAAGGGTTGTTGCGTTGGTGGATTGCCTCTCCGAGCGGACGAAAGCGGGGAAGGACGTCGGGGAACAGGGTGAGTGGCAGATTCGCCGAGTTGTACAACCCGTGCGGGGGTGGATGGGGCAGCACGACTCGCATTCGAGGGCGCTCTGACTGGTTGCAAGGCGGGGGGTATGGGATCTCGAACTGGGGTAGAGACACGGTCCGGAAGAGGTGGTGTGAGTGCGAGAGGTACTACGCTGACCGTCTTCTGGGCGACCATACTGGAGTTGTCCAAGGGCAGGCGCTGGAATGGATCACGGCTCGGGCCCAGAACGCGTTCGACCTCTGGGTCCTCGGAGTGCTTCTCGTTGGGATGCCTGTTGGGAAGAGTGGCTGATCTCGCGACAAGGAACTGCAGACGCTGTGGTAAGAGAGGGGACGCGGGTTTGGGGGACATTCGGTGACTTTGAAAGGTGGGCAAATTCGGTGGGCACACGTGGTCGCCGAGGAGGGCAAAGGGGACAGGCTGGCCACAGCTGGAGCATTTTACAGATGGAAGGGCCTCGAGGGGCATAGAAAACGAGCGTGGGGAGGGGGGGAAGGAGGAGGAGGAGGAGGAGGAGGAGGAGGAGGAGGGGTATAGAATTAGTTAGAGATGTGGACTAGTGGAACTGCACCGACAAGTTGGAAAACTAGCATCGATTACCCGACTCCATGTTTGTACATATTACTCCCATCCTGCTCACGCTTGCTCTCCACTACTCTGCTCGACCCTCCCTCCTCCCGCAGGGCTCGACGAATTGAATCGCGCAAAGAACGAATCCCACTGCCCTGTATCACATGATATAATTAATTGACCCCATTAGCAGTGCATAAAACTGTACGCACCCCAGTCAAACATCCCTCCAGGAATACCCTCCAAGAGGCCAACATCCGCCATTGCGAATTGTTCCAAAGTATTCGACGCCTGCGGAACGTCGAGTACGTTCAACACTTGCACGTTTCCCGGTGTCTGGCTGGTCACGTTGTTTAAAGTCGGATTCATATTTAGAAACGCAGCTCCCGCATTATGCTCGTCACCCTCCGCCTGATTAGCGGTCAGTGGAGTGATGTTAACCGATGATGACCCATGGCAGCGTGCTAGATCTGGACGATAGAGTCACCGTTGCTGTCATGATCACGATACTGCTTACCATCCGTTTCTTCGTCTGATGACGTGATGACGGTAACCTGTGGTACTCCCGCGTAATCTCCCTGACGCGCTTCACCATGCGCAATGAACACCCCACCTCCGGGACGCGAAGGGTCCTTCTTGTATTCTAGGCCACCCAAAGGCCGTTTGCCCTTGACCCCTCCGGTCGGGTTGAGTACAGGCGGTTGATCAAGAGGCAGCGGTGGCCCCTGAGTCGCCTCATAGAGCAGCGCAATTATTTCAGCGGTCTAAGCCGTGCGAAATCGCAATCAATGCCCTGGGCCACCTGTCAAGCAAATCACTCACCTTTCGTCGAGCAGACATATGATCTGGAGATATCGACCCTTCCCACCTCCGTACGCAGTCCCGTAGTTTCCGCAGTTTAGCGGCAGCATCAGCGTCCTGTCGCCGAGCCAATGTATGATACTAGAATCCACGTTCACATCGATAACACCCCACCAACACGACTGCTTACCTGTACCAACGCACACGATGTCGCTGCATATGCCACCAAAAGCCATATATCGTACATACGCTCATGGGCATCGAGCCAGTCGATCGACTCCCCAGTGAGCTGAACAAGAGCACCCCAGGTCTCCACCGTTAGCCCAAATTTAAGATGTGCCGGACAGCTATAGGATATCCGCATGAAGACACGCCAGAATATCATACACACACACGAATAAAGTAGATGAAGAAGACCTAAAACAGGGGACTCGGGTGAGCGGGATTATCAACGTGTGGATTGGCGTCTCTTGCCATACCTGCGTTTTGAGGAGTATCTGGCCCTCGATATTTCAGGTTTTCCGGGAGATTGACTTTCCAGTTCTCCAAATCAGCCAGTAAACTATACAGCATTTCGTCTGTCGTAAACATCAACCCAGAAGGACTTGGAAAGTTCAGAAGAATAGCATGCTCTTCAATTATGATCATACCTGTATATTGTCTTCAGCACGCGGCCAAGTATCACGCTGAGCCGGACGAGTTCGTCCATGTAAAGATCATTAGGGTCCCCGGAGGACGGCAGGCGCGCGTCGCAATCCTGGACGTCAATCATGTACGGGTGGCCATACGTCAAACTAAGCCTTTTCAAAAGGTTAGTCAATGGTGTTCTGGCATAACGCGACTCTTTCCATACCACCTGTCACAGATGACACAAGCCCCCCATAGCCGACGTCGAAGCTCTATGTTTTGTTTCACCGACTCTGCCCGATGAAGGCCGAGTTCCTGAGCCTAGACCGAATGTCAAATAGGCATAGGTGCTTCATAGTGTCGATACTTGCCATGCGTATTGCAGTACCAAGTCGAATCCACAATGCCGACAAGGCGTTGGGTACATGCTGTGAATGACAATCACCGACCATGCTCAGTATCAACAGTGCCTGGACGTTTGTGATGGATGCTGTCGACAAAACATCCTCTGCCTTAATTACGCTGTTGACTGCGTACCGAACCGAGTCAAAAATAGGTTGTGGGACCTCCCGCCGAGCGGCTGCCACGAGACACATGGAATAGAGTAAGACCGGTGGCGGGGAAGAATTAGAAAGGAATTCTGCTTGCGTGATGACGGGCAGAATCGGTGAAATGTCCTTGAAATAGGAATTCACAAGTTTCTGGATGACTTCAGGGTCCAACCGCAGATCCATTGGTCTGGGAAGTGGCATCTGCTTGTCATCCAAAGGCATGTTTTGTATCGAAATGACGCCATCCCCGTTCTTTGATACCTCCCATGTGTGATGGTGGCGTTGATCATAACTCTCGTATATACGAGAAGATATCGTAGGTTGTGAATGTAGCAAATGTACAGCGTTGGTGGGCCCTAGGATTGAGATGAACGATAGCTCGAGAGGCAGAATGTGACTATAACACAAACCATAAACGCGACGGTCCACCTGAGGTTCTGTCTGGGGGGATAATGTATTTCGCGGATGGTCAGCAATTCTGTCCTTTTCTTTTTCAGATGGAGTATCCTCTTCGAGTTTCTTCTTTTTGAAACGCGTTTCCGTGATAGGTAGAAAGAATGTACACTCGAATCCGTATTGCTTGCAGTGTTGACAGAGTGGCGGGTCCGAGTCTACGAGGACGTCACATCTACAAAGTACTGTATTAGGCAGGATGTATGCGCGGGGAAATGCGATGTGTTGACCTGATTTTTCGACTACGGCAGCTATCGCATGCGCGTTGAGTTTTGGTGCGTTTCTTGTTGTCGATCGGAGTAACAGGACTAACAGTGGGAGGGGTGTGTTTTGCGGCGTTTTCGGTGGAGGGACCTTCGTGATCGGACTCTCTGTCTCTTGCTCGAGCGGGATCTGTTCTTCGTTTCCTCTTCCCTGTGGTTACTGTTGCAGGGATTTGAGTAGGGGACGACGCGCTGGCTTGTTGCTGTTGTTGCTGTTGCTGTTCAGGAAGAGACGAATTTGGGCGAGGGGGACCGTACATCATCATCTGTTGGGGATATTGGGGATATGGTGCATACCCATGTGGGGCTGGGGGATAAGCGGGGTGCATGGGATAGTACTGGGCGGGGATGGCTGTACCGTTGGCGCCGTTGATTGCGGGAGATGTGGGGTAGGTGGAAGTGGAGTGATGCTGTGTGAAGGGAGAAGGGTTGATTGGATAGTTGTGATTCATCATATAATGTACGCTAGGATATGGTTGTAGGGTGGGGCCGCGTGCGGCAGCAAACCGGGAGTAGTCTTGGGAGTGTTCCGTAGTGTTGCGGGATGCTGGAGGACGTCATGAGATGAATGGAAGTAAAAGACGGAAGGGAGACGGACGGGGCTGGCTGGACCCGCCGCTTGGGCTTAGCCGACGGCCGGGGGGGCGACGGGAAGAAGAGGGGTCTGGGGTAGGCTGAGAATCTTGTTGCTTCTTCTGACGGGACTTTCTAGATGTCTTGGTCGACGCACTCGTTATTGGCTGAGACTCGCTGGACTTTGGCCCCCCGGCGGACGATTCCATAGGAAGGGCTCCGAATTTGCCGAGTTATGGAATGGAAACAAATCTTTGTCGTTCAACGGATCGAACGCGACGAAGCTAACTGGAAAAACCAATCTGAAAACCTTCCAACGTCGACATGGACGATGATCTGACCGTACCTCTGACCGTCGTCCGCTCGAGACTTGAGCAATTGAGAACGAAGAGAAATGCCGTGTCCTCCGAGTATCACATTAAATCGGAGATACAATAATTCATCTCCGCGGTGCGCAGCCGTGATCACGCCGTTGCCGAGATGATAGATAAAGGTTTATTAAGACTCTCCCTACTACACGTCCGCCGACCTCGCTTGCCCGAGGTCGTCGTGCTGCTCCCATCCAGCCTCCTCCAAACCCGGATTGACTCGTCTTCTGTCTTCAGTCGCAACCGCATGCGCGTTTAACCATGAAAATCCCGCAGGCCGACAGAGCACTTCAGCCAAGTTGGATCGCCAGGAACCATATGTGAATGGATTGGGAGGTGGTGTTCCGGGAATCAATGTTTTGTGCGCCTGGTTCCTGATCTGTGCAGGGGAATCAATCGTAAGTTCAAAGCATGGGGATCAACTTCCGAACCTGTTCAATCGTGGTGATATTCAATAGCAGAAGCTACGACACGTCGGTCAATGGATCCCCTCGAGCACCAATGCAGAAAACCCACTCTCATGTGGTATGCCAGTAGCGCGGTGACTGGCCACACCACTAAAATTGACAAGGAAAAGGCAACTGCACTGCCGGCACTGCGGTCGAGAGCCTCGCGAAAATCAATGTGATCCAGCCGAGCGACAAGGTAAAGATGAATAGCGGATGTACAGGTGACGAGACAAAGAGTCAAGACCTGGTACAAGATGAGAACACTATCGACCATATTCAGAATGTCACTTACGGCGAATAATAAAAAACAGAAAAAGAAGGTGTAGTTTCGCCGCCCGACACAATTATTGACCCATTGGCAATGATGATCGCAGCCGTCAACACAGTTGTCGCACTAGGATGAAGTAAGCATGGGGAGAAGACAGAGTCGAGGTGGTCTTGTACCATTCTACAGTGGCTGGACCGTGGTGGGCGATATGTTTTGCATGTTTGGCAATACTTGACACGAACGCTGAACGGAGTGTCGATACGACAAACGGGAAGAGGTAAATGCTACTCACGTGTCTGTCCGGATCTTGAGGTCGCGAGGATATGGGACTCTGACGCCACCATCGGAAGGGGAGGTGGCAGGGAGAGGAGGATCAGGATCTAGATCACGAGGTAAAATTCCGGGATCACGAAAAGCCTGTAGGAGGGATGCGATTTATGTACGAAAGAGATGAAGGACGCTTACTGTGGCAAGCATGCAGGAGATGGTAAGCAGACACATGTAGGCGCCGACTGCGGCAACTGCAGGAGATTGATTATGCCACCACCAGACACAAGTGGTGGAGAACCAAGCAGCCGATATTGCGACGACGACTGCAAGAGAAGCGATGAATGCCCAAGGAGAATCACCGCCGGTCAAGAGACGGGCAGCACAGAAGAAACGATTACGGGAGGGGTATAGTTGATAGATACGCTTTGGGGGGGTTATAGGGACGGCAGACAAAGGAGGGGAGATGTTGGGGGGATCAGGTATGAAGATGTAGTTTGGAGAAGGGGAAGACGACGGGGGTCTGCTTGAGGATATATGAACAAGAGGATGGACGATGGACTGTTGTGGGGGAAGGGAAGCATCGCAAAGCGAGTGAGAGCGTTGGGCGCTGTGACGAGATGTGGAAAGAGAGATGGCATGGTGATGAGTGGAGTCGAGGCTGAGGTTACGCCATGTGTGTGTGATGCGGGCACAAAGACGGATGCTGGATTTCGGAGGGGGATTGGATTGATTTTGGGGTGGGGGGAACGCAGGTTGTGGATTTGTTGTGAGGGGAAGGAGAGGCTCGCGGCTGGGCTTAACGAGACGGCGGAGAGAGGGAGAGTGTGAGACGCGACGGAGGTCGGAGTCCTGGGAGGTGTGGGGTCTGATTCTGGAGAGGGAGAGAGAGTCTGGAGGGGGCTGGGAAAGAGACGGGGAGGCGGGGGAGCAAGGGCGGGAATGAGGTGGTCTCGAGGGACGGAAGAAGGAGACGGAGGGGAGGATGCCGCCAGCATGAGTTCCAGAGTGGGCGGGGATGTGGAACGAGGAGGCCGTCGGTGGTGATGAGATGGGATGATCGCGAGAGGGGCGGGCTTTGCGAGCGATAGCGTCGTGGTCAAGACTGGCGGGACGGTCGCGACGAGCAGACATGGCGGGGGCGGGATGTTGAGTAGCGTGGACACAACGCCCCTTCCGTTGACTTGTTTTTCCCACGGTACGACCATGACGACGTTCAGGCGTGTTCTCCTCGTCGCCGCCCTCGACGCCATCAGCACCCCGCACCACCTCGACCCCGCCATCGCCGCCGCCGCCACTGCCTCTGAGCACGCACTATTCGTCGTCCTCGTCTCCGAGGCCTTTGCACCCACCGCACCGACCGACATCTGGGTCCAGCTACAGACCGTCCTTGCACACGTCTATGTGCAGGCCGCCAAAGCTGCCCACCAGCAGAACAACCTCCTCCTCGATGTAACCGTCCTCCTCAACAGCACGCTGAGCCCCGACACCATCCCACCCAACATTGACGTCTGTTTCCGTGTACATGACAGTACGTCTTCCGCTCCACTACTTTCCTCTCCTCATTCCACTCCAGACATATCACTCCCCAACTCCCTCTCTTCTGTCCCCCTCACCTTCCTGCCATCCCATCCCCGCCCACCTCCTTCCCCCACAGCGGTCCGTCCATCCTCACTCTCCTCCCATTATCCCGTCGTCGCCCTAGGCGGCACCTTTGACCATCTCCATGCCGGTCACAAAATCCTCCTAAGCATGGCCGCATGGATCGCATCCCGCAAGGTCATCATCGGTGTAACAGGTACCCCGCCCCCTTCACCCCCTCCTCTCGCGCTCAACTATCTTCAGTGGACGCCCTTCTCAAGAAAAAGGCAAATCCGCATCTTCTCGAACCATTCCATACCAGAGTAGACAAGACCCGTTACTTTCTCCGCCTCTTCCGTCCTGATCTCGAGTACGACATCGTCGGTCTCCAGGACGTGTGCGGTCCAACTGGCTTCGATCCTGATATCCAGGCTCTGGTCGTCAGCAAGGAAACCCTCTCCGGCGCAGCTGCTGGTACATTTTTTTCCTTTGGATCTCTCTGTCTCGCCTTATCTCTCCATCTGCAGTCGACAAGGAGCGTGCTGCCAAGGGTCTCCCTCCAGTGCAGACATTCGTCATAGACGTTATCTCGTCAGATTCTTCCAAGCTCGATCACCAAGACGCCGAGATCCTAAAGCAGGCAAAGATGAGCAGCACTTTTATCCGCGAATGGATTGCTTCGAATCCTGCCCACCCACTAGACTAGACGAGATGACACACCTATTGTAACTTTTTTAGAACTGTGTGAATTCAGATTTTTGTCTAGTATGTACATCCGGGCGTTGGCCACGATCGCTCTCCTTGCTACCGTACAGCAGTCCAGTGCCGCATACCTACAGTTTGATCTAACTCACCAATTCCGACTCGCTGCTGCTACAGACGAACCCCTTCTTTCCGATTACTCGTTCCCGCAGCACTCGAGTCCAACATTGACACTGAGAGCAGTCCCGACGACCGTGCACAGACCAAGCTCCTACGAGGCACTCCAACATGCACGCTGGAGATCCATCCACCAAGCCCAGTGCGAGCCAGTGCAATGGACCGAGACACAGGTCCTTGGTCCCGATGTCATAGACAGACATACCCTTACACAGCTTGCACGGATGGCCGCAAACGCCTACCAGCTTCCCTGGAAAGATAACTGGTACGAACTCGATCCTACATGGAACATCAACGCGGCAAGTCGTCACGTACGCATCATCGCAATCTCCTCTGACTAGCACGCAGAGTTTTCCCTTTGGTTGGGACAATAGCGAGAATGGGTTTCGTGGCTTCGTTTTTCGCTCCCGGGATAACTCTACCGTCGTGCTCTCGATAAAGGGCACGACATTACAGGGTTCTACATCCAAACAGGACAAATTCAATGACAACTTGCTATTCTCTTGTTGCTGTGCCCGTGTCGATTTCTCGTGGGTCTTTTCGACAGTGTGCGACTGCTATGAATGGTCCGGGCTCCACAGACGATGCGATGACCCATGTCTCTCTACCGCACTCATCCAAGACAGCTTGTTTTACTCCGTCGGCGTTGTAAGTTCCATTGAATCATTTTTTTCAGGACATGCATTTGAACACCTAGCGTTCAGAGACTGGTCAACGACTTGCGTTTTCTCTTTCCCCACGCTCACGTTTGGCTCGTTGGACATAGCCTCGGAGGAAGCCTTGCCTCCCTCCTGGGTTCTACGTTCGGGCTACCCGCAGTCGCATTTGAAGCGCCTGGTGAACGGATGGCGGCCCAGAGACTCCATCTCCCACTGCCCCCTTCTCTCCCCGGATTGGACTTCCCACGTGTACCCGTCACACATGTGTACCATAATGCAGATCCCATACCCCAAGGTGCTTGTACGGGTATTACATCGCTATGTGCCCAGGCGGGCTATGCACTTGAGACGCGATGTCATCTCGGTCAGACTATTGTATATGATACCGTAACAAGGCTTGGATGGCAGGCTGACGTGCGAAGACATCCCATCAAGGAACTGGTTTTGAACGTGCTGGATCTCGAGGGTTCATGGCCCGACGTAGGGGACGGCGCAAAGCGAGAGGTACCTACACCTCGCGAAGAGGTTGACTGTGTCGTAGGCATCCCGGTCCGTCTTTGGGTATAAACTCACGATGGCTTGGCAGGACTGTTTCAAATGGGAGTTCGGACGTTTCAAGCACAAGTTAGGATAGCTTTTTCATCTGTCTCCACGGGCGATGTTCGCACCAGGGTGTTCATTATTGCAAACCATGAGCGCGAAGCGTTAGTCACTCATGCTTGATCTTCCTGCCCTCCGATTACCTTGCCCTGAACGATCACCTTCCTGATGTTCCGGCTGTCCCCACAAAACAAGAACCGTTCCAGCCACTGCTTGAGCTTCGATTCGGGGCTGGGATCTTGTTCGAGATCAAAACTCCATATGGCAGGGTTTCCGGAATCGCTCCGAACGCTTACGAGCAGAGCGTCAAACGCCATTCCTGGTTCGAATGATCCGACACGATCTTGTAGACAGCAAACTTCTGCTCCACCTTTGGTTGCAAGGTACAGCAGGGTTGCAACACCGAGGTGCTTGTTAGCGAACCTCTGTTCCTTGCGTGTCAGATCGTGATGCTCGGGATGATGATCAACCCCCGCCGGGTTTGGAGAAGCATGCCCGTCAAGTTGGTGCGCGCAGCTACACATCTTGGACTCGGACTGGATGGCAAGCATCTTTGACGCGATGCTGGCCATCTGGACGGCGTGTAGAATCGACGGGCTGTAACCACCGCTGACATCAGAACCAAGGCCGACCTAGTGTCCAGAACGATGAGCAACTACGAGGTAACTGAGACGGACATGATGCACCTTGACGCCGTGGTCCAAAAGCATGCCAACTCTGGCCACGCCGCTCCTCAAGTAAAAGTTGCTTGTCGGACAGTGTGAGATACCGGCGCCCTTCTCGGCGATGAGATCCATCTCCTTCTCAGTAAGCCAGACGCCGTGTGCAAGAATGGTGTTGCGACGAAGAAGCTTGAACTTGTTATATATGCCGGCATAAGAGTCAGCTTCGAAGTACCTTAGGGCGTCGTCTACCTCCTTTTGGTTTTCAGAGATGTGGGTTTGGATAGCGACACGAGGCATTGACTCTGCAAGATCGCCAAGCTCTGCCAGAAGCTCTGGGGTACAAGAAATCGCAAAGCGGGGGGTGATGATGGGGTGGACTAGCGGTTCTTGAGCAGGGGAGTGCGGGAGTGCCTCTATGTACCGTATGAGATCAACGGTCGCTCTCTTGGACTCTTGGACGGATTTCTCGACGTAGTAATCCGGGCAGTGCCAGTCCATGTTGCATTTCTGTGGGTTGATTGGGTTAGGGAAGAGAATGAGTATATGGAGACAACAAACGTACGCCGACAAATGCGCGCTGGCCTAGGATGTATTGTCAGAACGATGGGAGGCATTCGAGGGTGTGTTCTACCTTTGTTATGGACAATGTCTGCGAGACGCATGGTTGCGTCGCGGTGCAAGCTACCATGGTAGCAACATGTGGTCGTCTGAGAAGTATTAGAGCGAACGGAAAGGCACGGTGGATCGCTTACGCCGGAGGCGATGACGCGCCGGACGACGTCGGTGTATATGCGCTCTGCATAGTCCACGTCTTCGAATTTGGACTCTGCGGGAAAGGTATAAGTATGGAGCCAGTCGAGAAGCTCGAGGTCGCCTCCGCTGGCGAGTCAAGGTGAGTGACGTGGACGTGGGACAAGGATTGGGACGATTACATGCCGAGGTTCGGAAACTGGCAGGCATGCTGTGGGAGATGAGTAAGGGTTAGTGCAAGGAGGGATGCTGCGTACGATGTGGGTATCGACGAGTCCAGGCATGATGAATTCGCCTGGCTTGAGACGGACGAGTGTGTACGAGTGTGTTCCATGGCGAGCGACGAGGAGGTCTAGGTCGTCGTCGTCGTCGATCCAGAGTATATTTCCTTGATCGTTTACTGCTATGATACCAGTCGGTAAAGTCTGATAGGACGTGAGCGATTTCGGGTTGATGACCGGTCCAACGTAGATGGTGGTCATCCTGCAAAGTATAAAATACTAGAGCTTCCTTTCCCACCCGTCCTCTCCTTCATGCCCTCCCTCCGCCGTTCCTTCTCCTCCCCCAACGTCCGCTCCTCTCCCTATCCCTCCTCCACCACTCCCCGCGCCCGCCCACTTCCCCGTCGTCCTTCCCCCACCACCACAGCAGAACGTCGCGTACTCGCTGACATCGACTGGTGGCGAGTCCATGACGGCCAGTGCGACCACGAACACGCCCGCGATCATCCCCATGAATTCGATCAAGACGTCCCTCCAGGTGGCACGCTCACGCTCTCCGCCGGCGGAGGCCCCGTAGAGCTACCCCAGATGCACAGCTTCACCTTGGATTCCATGCAGGTCAGACCGCCTCATTCCAACACCCGTTCATATGCCAACTAACCGCCATCCTGCAGAATATATACCCCAGCGCATTATCCATCGCGCCATACTCACCCCCGGGTAGCCGCTATGGGCCAGACTCGTCAGCGGAGTCAACCCCAGAAATGTCCATTGCTTCACTCGAGCATCTCCAGCATGGCTTGCCAAGCCCGCTGTTCTGCCCCTTTGGCGACCTTTTCCCGTCTTCGCTGACACGAGCGGGAGGTCGTCAGGTCCACCCTTTGTTTGGTCTGCGCTCAATCTCGGCGCCCAGTCTGTCTCACCGAGTGACCCTCGTGCCTGATTTTGCGGATATGGGCGGTGACTCGTTCTCCCTCGACCAAAACCTCTTTCAATAGTCGTCTCGACTCCCCAGTCGGCTTGCCACCGCGATATCTCCCGTGTCTTTAACTATTCCCAATCTCAAACGTTGCCTCTTGTGCGACCCATTTTTTTCTTCATTTTTAATGCATTTTCTACCCGTCTCTTGCATATATCATTCATCCTAGCATTCTCACGTTTACCTCACGACTTGCGTGAAAATTCCCGCGTATCTGGCGCGAAGATGGGCAGCCTTGGGGAAGCCACTCTTGCTCCTCTGCTGTGTTTACCTTGACGATTCATGCTCGAGCGATGCCTTTGATGCCCTGCACATACCTTGCTGTCTCTTGTCTCTTCCGTGTCCTTGGCCCTTGTTGTTGACGGCCCTCTCATGCTCTCCTACCCATCACTGTAACGACTAGAACATGCGCACGTCTCCTGTTTTCTTGTTCTTCATTGTGTCTCATTCGGTATGATCTTGTATCCTGCCCTCCCCCCCAAAAGCCACATATAAGTAGCGCTATGTAGTAGTACACTACTACTCAACGTGATTCGCTAGTCTTTTTCATGACTGGGCACCAATCCACCATCTCCCCAGAGGACTGCACATGAAATTGTCAACCCTCTCACCCAATGAACAACATCCAGTCTTGGGTGTGTCGTCCGTGAATTAACAACCGTGGCCGAGAAGCTGGCACACGTGAAGACTCTGAGTCTTGCCGCGCATCTTGGCGGAGCGATGTATGCCAATGATCGGAATGCCTATCGCTTCATCCCTGCAAAAATTGCGGGGCCAGACACTTTACTCCACCGCGAGACCTCGATAGGTCCGTATCGAAGTTGCACAGGTGGCGCGACGCGACCATTCGACACCGATTGGCCGGCAGGTGGTGGCGGGCCCGTTGTGCTTTGTTGAGAAAGACGCGCTTTCCACGCGCTGCGAATGACAGGGCAACGAGCAAGTAGCTGATGAAGAACGTCTTAGAAGGAATAGATGAACAAGGAGGGGGCCAACCATTGGTTTCTCCACCCCATCAGCAATGCTTTGAATGATATTGTCCACCACTGTACGGTAATTTCCATGAGGTTTGTCGTCCCTGAACCGTAGCATCCGCCACCGATCGAGTTCAGGGTCCCAGTGCACTTCGACGATCCGATCGTCAATTTGTTCCCCAGAAATCTTCATTCTGTGGCACCGTCAAACACATGGATCAACAATACATAAAACAGAAACATACTTTTCCCATTCTTCGTCCTCCACAAACAGCTCGTCATAAGGCTCGTATGTTGGTTGTCTTTGTTCCCCACAATACACGTGGAGGCCAAAGAAAGGTTTCGCATGGAACTCGGGTTGATGCAGGTTAGACCTTGATGGCGGGAAACGCAGGATGAGCTTAAAGTCTATTGAATTCTCCGAAGGAGGCTTCCACTTCAATCTGCGTGAGGGACATTCTCGATTAAAGTGAAACAAACCTTGGCTTGCCAACTTACATATTCGGGTCTGTGCCGGGAACGTACGGGGTCTCCCGGCAGGTGTATATGAGGCCATCGTTGCCGTGTTGCAAGCTGGGAATTACAAGCCGGAATACGTCTTCGATACCATAGGAGAAGCTTATATCTTTGACCTGAATGCTAAATCACGGTAAAGAACGAGCTGGAATAGCACAATGGCCACTTACTCGAATGGTATGCTCTCGGTCATGTGAGGGAATTGTTCCCTGACCTTGCACCATGGCCTATAGAAACGCTCTTTCAAGCGCTGGCGAAACGATGAGCCAGGACACCCGGATGTATGACACTGGCGTACCCCATAGCGTTTATCGAGAGATCGCGACATGACATTCTCGTTGTCGAACACGAGACAATCAAACGCCAGGTAGCGAAACGTCTCCTGTTAAAAAAACAGTCGCACGATTAATTCAGGTGTCGTCCGTCAAGCCGATTAGCATGTACCTTCTTGCTCGTAGGATCCACATCAACTACGAGTTCACCGTCCAGTATTGTGTCCATGAGCGAGTCTCGAGGTCTGTCCGGTTGTGGAAACCAGAACCCGGAAACTTGGTAGTATGTGTTGTGTCGGTCGATCTGCGTGGCGTCGATGGCCATGCAAGGATGAAACGCAGTGGAAAAGCTCACCAAATATACGACTTGGCTTCCACCATTTGGGTCAGTTTGCAAAAAGAATAGGACACGAACTCCATCCGACTTCTCGCATACCCAATAGCTGTAGATGATTAGCGGTGCAATTTGTGAGAGGTGAAGATGTGCAGTACTCTCTACGCTCGAGCTCCACGAGATGGTTCAGTGAAAAGCTGATGGGCTGACTTCCTGGAAATCTAAACGGACCCAGCTGGCCATAGGACCCACAGCAAAGGACAAAAGCTGAGACACGCACCGATCATGATCAAGTTGGCAAAGTCTCGCCACACGACTTTTAAGCCACAACTCTTGGTCTGAACCACGGGGGACGTGAAAACCAGGGATGTCTGGTATTCGAGACATTAAAGCTGACAAGAAGTAAACAGTTGCGCCACTTGGAGGGAACTCGACAAGTTTCAAGGACGCGTCGGACAAGTCGCATTTGCTTATGTAAAAGGATACCATTAAACGGTAGGAACGACTAGGGGACTCGATTACATTACACTCTACGACCGCTAACTGCTCATCTGTCTTCAGCCCATTCCTGGAATAGACCGTCAAAGACAACGATGCTGGGGTCAAACGAGGGTTGTAACTCACATTCTCTTTCTTAATTTGTGCCTGTAAGAGGCGCGTTCAGTACATGATATCCATCCATCATTGAGGGAAAACATGCCTCTTCTTCGGGGGTGAAGTCGTTCACGATGTTGAACAACTTGCGGATTTCCTCCGGGGTCTTGCCCTTGATCATGTTTGCAACGGTTTTGCATCCAACATCCCTGAGGTCGATTGACAACATGCATTGGAAGTGCGATGAAACACTCACAAGAGGGACTTGATGTCAAGGTAGTTTGCGGCGAGAATAATCTCGAACAGCATCTCCTGGTCGACAGTGATGAACTTTTGGTCCCATTCACTGATGTCGGTCGTGCGCTTCCGTGTCTCATCCTGGGTCTGATCAGAGTCCGCGCTGGGAAGAGGCTCCCCGCGATGATGCTCGCAGTACTCGAGGACCTAAAACATGTCCCAGTCAGTCGGTAGCATACAAAAGACCGATCAGTATCACATACTTTCTTGAGCACACTAGAAGACACGTTGGGCAACGGGATAGGCTGATCGCTCTCGCCGACGTCTATCACCATGAATCGTTGTCGTTGGTGACAAGGAGATTTAAATTTTACCTTCGAGCATGTTTTTGATAAGGACGCTGCGTTCGACAACTTCCTTGTCGGCATGGAATTGTTCGCTGTCGGAGGTGACGAGGAGGACCATTTTTGTGGTGAGGGGCTGAGTGTAAGATGGAGATGGAGGATGTGTCAACTACCTCGACGTTTATGTACAGTCACGCTGTGGCTCAACCAAACCCACAAGCATGTCCCTTGCCCTCGTTTCCACCTGCCAAAAGGTCGCTCGCTGTCCATTCTCCCTTCTAGGTCCATGTTTTCGTTCAAATCGTCCTCGAGCCATCCCTCACCCTTTTCTTTCCTAGGCTCTATCCGTACCGCAACGAAACGTGCGGGAGGTACTGTTCGAAATCACGGGGGTTCTCCCGGTAAACGTCTTGGTTTGAAAAAGTTCTCAGGTAGGCCAGTTCCTCAACCAGGTGTATCTCATGTCGACTAGCCCAGACCAGTATGTTATCCCTGGCAACATAATCGTTCGCCAACGAGGGACACAATTCCACCCAGGACAAAACGTATGCTGCTGTCAAACGCCCTCTACCTTGCCATACAATTTACTCACTCCCCATAGGTCGCAATCGGTCGTGACCATACCATTTACGCCACCGTCCCGGGCTACGTTCGTTTTTACAAGCAAAAATGGATGCGAACCGATCGTAAATTTGTTGGCGTTGTCCTCAACCGTGGAGAAAAGCTTCCAAGAGACGAGGCAGCCCTTGGACGAAGCCGATACTGCGGGCTCGTGAATCTGACAGCACTCACGGCCAGGCCAGCCCCGACCCCGACCCCGTAACACGCTGTTGTGTGTCCCGTGAGGAGTGCTCGCTTCGTCCAGTTGTCCGCGTCAGATATCTTTGTCGTAGTATCAAACACACGCTATAATTATCATCGCTGTTCCGCTATCAACCATCATGTCTTACCAGTTAAGCATCACCGCCCTAACGCCCCAAGGTGCGTACAACCTGGTCCACACGTTTAATCATAGAACAACTCAGTGCGTCAGAGGTTCCGCTCGAGGACGCCATCATTGCTCTCGGAAAAGAGCTTCTTGATTCAACGACGACATGGAAGAAAGGGAAAATCCTCGCAAAAGGCAAGGTGCACACTTTATCCCGGCCAAAAGGTCCTGCCGACGGGGCTCCATGGCACTGTCGAGTCAGTGAACACACAAAGGAGGATGCTACATTCGACGAATTCTGGGGAAAACTGGGGGTGAACAAGGCAGAGAATGAGAAGTGGTCAGTCGCTTCGTGCACCTCGCCCTCAGAAAGACTCACAGGAACTACCAGGTTCATTGAAGCCATCAAGAAAGTCGCTCTAGTGAAACGTATATCTGATACGCAATCAATCTGGACTCTCTACTACACATTTCCACCTCCCGTCTCCCCGCGTGTCTTTACTGTACTCCAGACCGTTCATCTGGTCGAGTCTTCCCCAAGGACAGGGTAAGTTCTCTCTTCTGGAGCTTTCCCATCCCTCAGTTCATTATCTGCGTATACAGAGTAATTGTCTCCATCCCCATCGACCTATCTGCGGACGAAGAGCTGGCCAAGGTAGAAGAGAATGGCATAAAGGGGAGATATGTCTCCGTTGAACGCCTCCTCGAGCTAGACGATGGGAAGGTGGAGTGGCGAATGGCCACTTCCAGCGCCCCAGGTGGTAGTATTCCCTCCTTTGTCTCCGAGATGAGCATGCCCGGCCAGATAGCAGCAGTATGTCGTCTCTCTGAAATTGCTACCGCGTGACTCACTCTGATCACAGGACGTCCCACATTTTCTCAAGTGGTTCCACATGGTGCGCGAGAATGGAGACAATTAACACCTTGACCTGGACCATTTGCTTGACTTCGTGCAGTCAAAATCTGGCTCTGTCGTTAACCTGACCTATGCCTGCAGGACATCTACGCGAGCTCGAGATATCTTTCCACTAAGGGACAGTCAGGCAAATCCTGATTATGCAAACGCTGCTCTTACCTTCCCAGTTGGTCACTGCTTGATTCCATACATGTACTTCATGCTCTCTCGTTCCACCATAGTGATCGACAAACTCGTCGCCAAAAGTTTCGCGAGCAACACTGCCTGACTTCATCATCCTTGCCGTCGCTGCTTCCAGCGAACTCGGTAACATGACAACCTGTGCGAGTCACAGATCAGGCTGGTCGTCATGCTAATCAAACACTTGCCTCTTTCCGCGAAGAACCGTCCTGGAACTTGCTCACTGGTGGTGTTGTCAACTTCATCTCCCTCTCAATACCTCTCAAGCCTAATTTGAAAATGGCGCTAAGCGCAAAATATGGATTCATGTCTGCTCCTGGTACTCTGATTTCGAATCTTGTCGCTGCTGGTGGCACCGAAGGAGGCGATATAATGCGAATCGAACACCCTCGGGAGTCGTATCCATATGTCACTGAATTGGGGGCCCAGAATGCTTCTCCCCCAACAAGGCGCTTATATCCATTGATGGTGGGGACAAGCTATATTGTCTATGAGAGTTGAATCCGATCAACAGCATCGCACCGCCTACCATTGGCATCACTGAACGAGTTATCAGTCATCTCATCACCCCCATATCCAGTCGAAGCTTACCATCAGGCAGTCCATCCAATAATCCTGCTAAGAATTGCTCAGCGCGCAGCGAGATGAATTTGGTATCCTCAAAAGCAGCATCCGGGCGCCCATTGGGACGCTCAGCGTCCGAACATGCAAAGATGTTCAATCCAGATAAATCTTGTAGCGAAACATGAGTGTGCCTTCGAAAGGATAAACATATCCATAGGTGTGCATCCTACTAGGACAACTCACCCACTGCACCCAGGCAACTAACTATATGTCATGACGAAGATCTTTTGGGTCAATGTCAAGTCACTCACATTTCCCCATGGTTTTGCCATAAAACTCGGAATAATCCCATACTTCATCCCAATACTCTTCGCCACGAACTTGAACAGTATAGCATTGTCGGCCATCCGTGGGGCTGAAGTGTAGGCTAATGCGGTTTCCAACACTCCTGGGCCTGTTTCTGTGTCTGCGATGCATGAGCACGCCCAGATGATTGTTGAAAGCTGCATCACCACGTACGGTGTCCCTCTATGTCGATCTGGAACTTGACGCTTTGGTCGAATAACTCGTTAAAGAACACTTGATTCAGCTGGGTACGGAGAAGGGAGTATCCATGCACTATGGTTTTTACTCGTTTAGATCGGGATAGGGTCAAACGGAACCAACTGACTTCCTGGAGTGAGTGGCTGAAGCCCCGAGAACTTTTTCTGTGCAGCAGACTCGGCTGTCTCTGTGATTATACGTCGATAGGCGCACTTTCCAACGATTATTAGCATACCTTTAAAATTGAAATACTGTCCATCTTGCATGAGCATAGCACCACCGACTTTATCAGAAAGCTCACTTCGTATTCGACACCGGCGAGGCAGTTGAGATCCAGTTCCACGGCACGCTCACATGTCAGACGGAGGACACCACGCGGGTCAACACATAAGGGCTTTAACGAGACTGGATCTAAAAAGGAGACGAGAAAGAAGGGCACGTTATTCTCCCATGGAATCCTACGGTAAGTTGACAGGTCCACTTGAGCCAGGATATCCCGATAGCCATTTTCTCTATTGGAGATTGCGAGTTCACGGGTGTAAACTGCGTCATGGATATCCCAACCACTATGAAAAGTTGAGCATGTCGAATCAAAATAGCTAATACATATGGAAGGAAGAACGCTCACTGACAAGATGACACTGCAAAACCCAAAACCGCCGGAAGATACAGCACTCAAGAACTTGGCTTTCGACTGTGACGCCTTAGTCGATGAGAGGAGTGATGCCGATTGCACCCACCATATATTTTCCCCGTAGCACCCCGTCAACTAGATCATGATATTAAGAACCCCAAGATGCCAGAAACCAGTTGGAGTCACCGTCTATCCCTGTGCAACGAGATTAGCACAAGAATAGTACAGATCTCAAACTGAAACAGACCCGCTACTTTAACCTTGGTATCATCTTGCAGGATATGATGAAGATCTTCGAGTGAGCTGGGTACCAGGGTCGTGTTTGGAATGCTGGTCATTGTGATGGTATGAACCTGTTAGGCTCTTACGCGTATGGTAAGTATAAGCACCCGATATCGATGGGCTACCGCCATCACATAACTTTTACTATCCCTGCCCAGGTTTCTTGTCTATCTTTCATCGGGTCTGACCGGCTTCTCGTGGGCTCAGGTGAGGTTGTTTACTATTCTACAGGAGACCCTCTGAACGTTGGATATGAAGATGATGGTTCCGTTCGCCTTTATGGTCTAGACACGTTCAAAGTGCTCAAGGCGATACGAGGCTTAGGCCCGATCTCCTCCATTGCATTTCAGTCTCAGTTTCCTGCTGCTCACATTTGGGTTGCGGTTGGCCGACAGGTGGGTATATAACCACTGGGATTATTCGACTTCCGCGCTTTGCCAAGGCTCATATGGTGTGCTACCCTCGAGGTGCTTCGTTTTCCCCTAGGGATCGACAAGCTTGTCTTGACATCCCCGGATGCCCTGCAGACACTGGACATAGGTGTCGATGACAACGATAATATAGGCGAAGTAGGGCTCAGCACTGGAGTATCCGAGCTAGTTATGCTGATCGCGTCAGCAGCTCTCTATAAACGCCACAGAGACCAAGATGGCATTTTGCACGGATTCTGGGTCGGTAGGAGTTGTTGATTTGCATACTTACGAAATCACGCAAATGAAGCAAGGTCACGACAGCGTAAGCGCTCCTCTCGTCTAAGATTCGCTCTTCACTCCCCGTTTTAGGTGTGCGGTTCGGTCCAGTTTATCCCTGGTCGTCCAAGCGAACTCGTCAGTGGTGGGTATGACCATGCCCTGTTGCACTTTGACTTCATGCAAAGAAGAGTGCTTTCTCGGGATGACCTGGGTGAGTTTTTCACATTGCCTCACCAAGTGAGGTACTGATTCAGTCGTAATTCTCAGCAGTAGCTCCTTCATCTTCCGGGATCGGACTGTCCCCGCCATTCATACTCTGTCTGTCAATATCACCAAACGGGATATTAGCTGCAGGCACTGCTGATGGACGTTTGTATATTGGTACCAACGGCGAAAAATCATTGGGACAAAAACGGCGACGCAACTGGAAAGGATTGAAAATGGACGGGAGGGTCATCGCGGACATTGCAGAAGGCCCTATTGTTGCCTTGTAAGCGATTTTCCACAACCCCTGAGATATTATAACATCTATGCAGAACTTTCACTCAGCCGCGAGAGTTGCTGACCTGCACACTGCTTGGAAGGATCACTCAATACCAAATCTATGGGTCAGCTGCTGGGGGTACCCAGAAACTAGAACCCCAGTGGACAGATGGAAGCAAGAACAGTTACAAAGTGAATTCAGTCGCATTTTCAGAAGGCACCTTCGTGATAGGAGGATTTCAGAAAGATGGGAAAGGTGTCATTGAAGTATGGTCTGCTTGCTGAGAAGTGCGTTATAGTGCATTACTACTTAAATGACCTTGGAAAGAAGGGAAGATTCACTACTTTTTTCCCTCCAGATTTGCAATCCGACGACGGTAGGAATCCCTTTCCATCTTTAGCCTCTCCAAGTATTTTTCGTCAGAGATACGACAACCAAACATTGAGAGTATACGATCCATTGGCGAGTGGGAGGTAGGTGATTCAACTGGAGTCAGTTGCATTGCTGCAGATGTGGAGAGCTTTGGAAGTGAATCTTGCCGGGAATCGCCGGAACCATGTGTCGTGCGTTGGGACAAGGCGATTGAATTGTCAAAGACATAGCGTATTCGAAAGATGTTGAGTTCGTTGGAACACCACTGGAGAAACGCACACATCAGTGCACCCGTCGTGAGGCCCGGTGCTAGTCCGTATCTGCCTCCTGAAAGTTACAATAGAAAAACTGAACAACGTATAAGAAAACCCTGACATACGTTTCAATGTGTTGAGGATGCCGCCCGTGAGTCCGCCGCTCAACCCGGAATCCAGCAAACGGGACGTCCGAATGTCAGCCCAAGACAGAGAAGTCGGCTCTTCTGACGCCGAATTATCGATGGAGTGAATTAACTTTTGTCTACGTAGTCGATATTGCCTTCCAGGGAGCGTCCATATCATGATAGGGCTGACAACATATTCCCGTATGCCTACCAAAAAATCAATTGAGCACACTGTGAGATGCTCCAACCTGTACGCAACTGAAAAACGTTGCAGCGACTATTCCACTGTTCCCTGCAGAGTAAAGGAGGTATTTGCTCGGTGTACCATGCCTTAAGCCACCGTAAAGGCCAGCAGCCGCTCCACATAGAGATGCTAGAGTGCAAGAAGATGTCAGAGGACACACTTGGTGTCTGTGAGCTTGAGCAAGGAACAAACTTGCATGTAATGGCGATTCCCTTGAGCACTGTGTGTGGTGCTGATGGGTCCATGTCGGGGTACTCTGAGAAACGCGTGGCACGTGATATTCACGTGGAGCTGGAACTTCTAGTTTGGTAACTCTCGTTTTATCCTTCCATGACCAGGGAATTACAATCCAAAGATCTTGAAGAATGCATGTGCGCATCCGTGACTTGATTCATTTGTAGGCATGAAGTGATACGCGACTTTGTCAGAAATCTTATGCGAAAGATGACAACCATTATCGACCCCGCTGACGACTACCTCACCATCACTGCCGCCGAAGAGCAGATGAACGTTAACTATACCAGACTCAAAAAAGAGAACGATGAGGCATATGCTAACCTTAAATGTGTGTGCCAACTTATTATGGGTTGTATTCAAGGGATTATAAACCGACAGCTCTCTCTCGCCTATTGGACGCGGCACGAAAATCGTCGACGCGACCACCCAATGTCCCGACCCTGGAACAGCATGCTGCGCGATTGAATGAATTTGACGTGTCGCGCATAACTCTGGCAAAGGCGATACGGGATGCTGAGAACTCGATGGCGAGTAAAGAAGCGGAGCTCGCTGCACTGAAAGACGCTGCTCGGAAACTAGAGGAATCTGATCCAGCCCACGAACATCAGCGTGAATTGGACGGTTTGACGTGAGTTTAGCCAGGTTCAGCGAGTAATCAAACACATGCCTTCTCACCCAGGTTACGTCTCAAGATATATAAAGGGATGGGATTTGAACCTGTCTTACGCGAGGACGGACAGGTGGCAAAGATGCTTATTCGTGAGCAATCAGTTCTGTGGTACCTTCATCTGATACTAGAGGCATGGGTAGGTGGAGACTCAGGCAACATTCACTGTGCTATCCCTGATGGACACGATTTCCAAGAAGCGGAGGTTGCCTGGGGGTTGGCAACTTCATGACATTACAGGTCTATATAAGTGTTCTGTTATTCGATGATTATAATCAATCCGAGTTGCCCAGTCTTCAGGAAGGGTATAACGGCGCCACAAGATCATATTATACATATATAAAATTCAGGGTTGTTGCAAAACCTATGAAAAGCAAATTAGGGATTCAACGGTACACAACATGATAAGGAACCTAACCCGCACCGCCTGCTTGACAACCCATACCTTCTTGTCTTTTGATTTTTCACCCATCTCCCGCACTTTGGCTTCGATTGCGTTCTTTTTGACATTGTGCGTTCGAAGATCTTGGTAAATGCTTTCCACAAGAAAATTAAGGCTGGGGGTGGCTAGGTCGGTTATCTTCGCGAGCAGTGTCACCAGATGTGCTTCAGGGAAAACCGTTTTCGGCGCGGGGTTTGTAGTACGTTTGAATGCTGATGGACCCGCCATACTGGCCAGAGGGACTACGCTAGGCAAAGACGAAACCGGTTGGGAATTTTGCACTTCCTCAGACAAGACAGATATAAAAGTGAACGGGTCAATAGGATGCGGTGTATCTGGGACAGGAATTCAGTGATTTGGTGAGAGATGCAATGACAAGACGATACCATTCAGGAGCTGTATGCGAAACAGATTCAAGGGATTATGTTCACAATGGCTGGTGTGTGATTCCCAGAATGGACCTTTCATGTAAGGTATGAGTGGGACCACAACTTTTCTCTTTTTGTCTGATCGCTTCTCGCTGTCGTCGGCTTTTCGTTTCGGTGGAGGCATAGGCGGGTCCAATGGTTGGGGCGATAGGTCATCCAGGTTAAGAGGCGACGGAATTTCATCGTCATCGTCATCTAGCCAGCTGTCCAGGTCCGAGTCAGCATCTTCAGCATCTGGTTCGTCATCATCTCCATTATCTACTACATCGTCGGCATCATCCGGACCTTCATCCTCCCATTCTTCTCCGCTATCGTACCCATAGTCATGGGCCAATGGATCACGCTCGAGTGGTGTGCGTGGGCCTACTATACGAGAGACACGGGACCATGTCCCACAGTACCCTGGGCGAGAGTCCTCATGGAAGATGAATACTTTGACAGGGAAGACTTGGCGATTTCGGAGAATGGAAAGCAAATGACGGACTTGTGTCGGGTCACCTACGATCTCAGCATCGTTAAGTTGTGATATGGTGTCGCGGACACTGCGAGGGTTATACGTCTTCAGCGAGAACACTTTGTGGGCCCCACGGCAAAGATTCAGATTGCTCTGACGAAGCTCCTCGATTAGGTTTTGCAAGCTCGCAGGTGGATTACTGGGCGCAGACAGGGGCGCTGTTTCATTAGATAACATCCCTCCTTGCGCTGGCGCATCGTCGTCAATTACGATAGCCTCTTCGTGAGTTATGCCAGTCATTCGATTGTGAGGTCTGTTGTGCTCTAAGAACCAATTGTATGGTGCGAGATGCGCGTCTTTCTTTAACACGAATGGCTTGAACGTCTTTTGAAATTCGCTATCCGCTGAAGGACCGGTAGAGGCATTTGAATCTTTGGTGGGTGATTCGCAAACGGAGGGTTTGGCCTTTCCAAAGAAATTAGCCATGATCGAACGGGATTTGTCTTGAGCTTCCTTTTGCTTCTTTTCTTTCTCTGCCTTCGCTGCTCGTTTCTCTTCCTTGTCTTTGATCTGTGACAATGATTGAACAAAGAAACGCTAAAGGAAGAATGAGTGATATTACCTTCGCAGCTTTTTCTTCGAGAGCCTTCTTAGTACGTCCTTTGAGTGCGACGTTCTCGGAAAGCTATAATAATACCAGACGAATCCCGGCGCTGAGCACTATATGACAAAGATGATCAAAAGGCTCACTACTTCGAGATCAACCATGTCGGTGGGTGCGTCTTTCGACGTATGGTCCTCGAAGAAACTCTCGCTGTTGCTCTCGGAGGCAGTTCCTGGTTCGGATTTATTGATCTTGGTGATACCCTTTGGGTCGAGAATGGCATCTCGTTCTACTTGGGAAAGATTCTCAAAGGCTGCGCGCAAATTTGCACTTGCCTATTTACTGTGAACAAATTCGCTTGCAACAGAACGGAAGGTTACCGCATACCTGGACACGTTCGGCCAGTCTTGCTTCCGCGTTCTCTCGGGCAGATTTTGGTAGCCAGTCTTTGTAGGCATCTTGCACTTCCCATCGCCAAACGCAGAGCGCCGCGGGAAGTTTCTGACCCGAGGAACCATCAAGTCCGTAGTTAATCCTAGTCATCACCATCCTTATTGCTTGTTCCACTGCTAAAAGGGGGAGGTGTGATTCAAGGTTTAAACGGCGAGCCTCCTCAACCTCGCCCGGACCAGGGAGTATAATTGAACGAATCTGTTTGGCTAACGGAACAATACCCTTGTCGCTGGGTTGGGTTGGCGAAATTCTCGCAAGGAACTGAACCGACAGCGCACCTCTCCTGAGCTAATTTGACTATGAGAGGTTTGTGTTCTTCGGGTATGTTGGTTAGAGGTCGGTCTTGACTCTGGACACGCGAGTTGAGCATCTCGCGAAATTTTACAATTTCTGGCTGCATATCAGCATCGGCGTACGATGCGATACAATGAATCTACCTTGCAGGGTCTCTGAAGTCTTGTCAAACGAGATTGTCTTCTGTCTGAAGACTACTTTTCCGTTCTTCAGCTCGGCGACGGGGGCTGTTGCAATAAAATGATGAGCAGCGAGAGGTACGCGGTGGTTAGGCGACTTACTGGACGACGTAAACGGGAAAGAGGAGGCTAAAACACGTTATTCAATGAGAAAGACACGCTCGCTGTTGTTGTACTCACGGACATTCGGGGCGGGGGACGCTATCATGAT
Source organism: Boletus semigastroideus (assembly GCA_038090295.1). NCBI lineage: Eukaryota > Fungi > Basidiomycota > Agaricomycetes > Boletales > Boletaceae > Boletus > Boletus semigastroideus. Next base: position 201,742 of record JBBPMK010000010.1, on the reverse strand, counting down.
GACCGACGTGAAGAGAGCGTGTTTCTGGTCGCGTCAGTGTTAGGGTGTGGGAATTAATTTGTCATACGCGATACTAGCAGTCACGCGTCGACGCGTCTCTTCGAGACTCGGATATGGTTTTCTTTCAGCCTCAACAAACCAAGACAGCGGTCGACTCGAGACCACCTGCAATTCCAGAACTGAAGCCATGGGTAGAAAAATAGTAAAACACACAACCCTCCACTGTTGCTGATCTGACTATATTCGACCCTGCCAGCCGTCCACGCACGATGGATGACATTGCTGCCCAAGAGCACACCGTGACTGTATTACGGAAGGCACTGTCTTCTACTAATGTCGGTCTTCCCTCCTGTAACCGTTTGGTCTCTGATCATTCTCGTAGCTTCCTCATATGTTGTTCTATGGCCCTCCAGGAACAGGAAAGACATCCACGATTCTTGCCTTATCGCGACAACTCTTTGGGTATGTAATTCGTTGGCTCCTATTGGTCGTGCATTTTATTGTCACTTTCCAGCGACAACTTCCGCGAACGAGTACTTGAGCTAAATGCTTCAGACGAGCGAGGCATTTCCATAGTCAGAGAGAAAATAAAGACGTTCGCTCGCCAGACGCCGAGGGCGCAGAAAGTTGCTTCGGATGGGGACTCTTACCCATGTCCACCTTACAAGATTGTCATTCTTGACGAAGCTGATTCAATGACTCAAGACGCTCAGGGTGCCCTGCGGCGTATCATGGAGACGTATGCGCGAATTACTCGCTTTTGTCTCGTTTGCAACTATGTCACGCGGTCAGTACTTCAACCGCCTTTTCTACACTCTCTGAAACCATCCATGACATTCAGCATCATCGAGCCCCTAGCCTCGCGCTGTTCCAAGTTCCGATTTACTCCCCTAGATTCGTCATCAACCTCGTCTCGACTCATCCACATCGCTACTGCTGAACATGTCAATGTCACGCCCGATGTTGTGACCGCGCTTATAGACACCTCTAATGGTGACCTTCGCCGATCAATAACATACCTACAGTCAGCTTCTCGACTTTCTGCGTCCACGACACCCCCGACGCCAATCACCCCACGAGATATCGAGGAAATTGCAGGAGTGGTTCCAATCACGGTTGTGAACGACTTTGCGCGGACTCTTGGAATCAACATCCAGGATGATACGCAAATGGATGACTACACAGCAGACTCCAAGCTAAGCTTCGACATCATCCGGAACAAAGTTAGTTCTATCATACAGGATGGATATTCTGCTTCGCAATTATTGCTACAGGTTAGTAGAGCGACCGCGTCATGTTGTATATTCCTGATGCAATGCACCAGTTGCATGACAAAATAATTGTCCATCAAACATTACCCGCTCGACAAAAGGCCCGATGTGTAACAGTCATCGCTGAGGCTGACAAAGCTCTATGTGACGGTGCAGACGAAGAGCTCTGGACACTCGAGGTTGCCTTGCAAATCCATAAAGCATTGACATCATAGGCCACTTGATAGTTAGTATCCCCCTCAGTCGAAGCGCATGTAGCATATACAGAAAACAAGGTTCATTCTGTGTCATGTGTGCAACAAATGACACAGACACGAGACGACAATCGAACAGTGTTGCTCTATTTTATGTATCCTTTCACCGAATACCAGCCGTTGCCTTTTGAAGAGCTCGCTTGATACCTAATTGTGCCTTCCGGAGTTCATCAGCAGTGGAATCCTCAATCTCCAGCTTCTCAAGCGCGCGAGCAAGCTCAGCTTCAACTTGTTGCTTTGCTCCGCGCTTGAGTTTCATACCAATCTCCGGTGACGTAATGGTACCCTCAACCTGGTGAACATATGCCTCAAGGTCAGATTTCGCTTCGTGACGGGAGGAGAATTCCTTGTCCGCTTGCTTGTATTGCTCGGCGTCCTTGATCATCTGGTCAATCTCAGCAGCAGACAAACGACCAACTGAATTTGTGATGCCTAGAAGAAGCTCAGTACATAGCCCATGAATCATTAGCCCACATACTAATCGATGCTTTGCGACCAGATGCACGATCCTGAGCCGACACCTTCAAGAGGCCATTTGCATCAACCTCAAAAGTGGTCACTAGCTCCGCTTGACCACGAGGCATGGGAGGAATGCCAGTGAGCTCGAATTCACCGAGCAAGCGGTTGTCACGACATTGCGTACGCTCACCCTCGTACCTGCAAGAGAATATCAGGGTTTAACGTTCGTGGTTACCGCAATATCGAGACTCACACTGGGAAAGTGACAGTAGTTTGATTGTCCTCGACGGTGGTGAATGTTCTCGACTTGTTGGTGGGAATGGGGGTATTCCGAGGAACGACAACACCGAAAACGTCGCCTTGCATGGCGACACCGAGAGATAGAGGCGCGACGTCGAGCAACAGAAGATCCGCGGTTTTCTCAGAAGTCTGGCCGGTGAGGACAGCTGCCTGAACAGCAGCACCATAAGCCACAGCCTCATCGGGGTTGATTGACTTGTTCAACTGGCGACCGCCAAAATATTCAGAGACGAGGGACTGAATTTTGGGAATACGAGTGGAACCGCCGACAAGGACAATGTCGTCGACCTTTTCGCGTGAAATTTTGGAATCTTTGAGGACTTTCTCTACGGGTTCAAGAGTCGACTTAAATAGGGTAGCGTTGATCTCTTCAAAGCGAGCACGAGTTATGTTTGCGGAGAAGTCTTCACCCTTTCAAATTATCATGAGACGAATGTAACACAGCGAACCTGGCCTTGACAGACCTGATAGAGCGAGTCTACTTCAACAGTTGTTTGAGTGACACTTGATAGAGTGCGTTTAGCACGCTCGCAAGCACTTCTCAGGCGTCGGAGAGCACGGGGGTCCTCAGATATATCGTGCTTAGTCTTGCGCTTGAACTCATTTTTGAAGTGTTCCAAGAGCGCGTTGTCGAAGTCCTCACCGCCCAAGTGAGTGTCACCAGCCGTGGCCTTCACAGCGAAAACACCGCCGCTGATGTTAAGGATAGAAACATCAAAGGTTCCCCCACCAAGGTCAAAAATCAACACGTTCTTCTCGGATTTTGATTGGCGATCAAGACCATAAGCAATAGCTGCCGCGGTAGGCTCGTTGATGATGCGCAGGACATCGAGACCAGCAATAGCGCCAGCGTCCTTGGTAGCCAACCGTTGGGAATCGTTGAAGTATGCCGGCACACTATAAAAGGTAAGGTGTTGAGAAATTTTAGGTGACAAGTATAATTAACTAACGTGACGACAGCCTTTTTAACAGTTTTGCCGAGTTTTGCCTCTGAAATTTCTTTCATTTTTGTGAGGACCATTGACGAAATCTCTTGAGGAGTGAAGGTCTTTTCCTCTCCCAGGTAATTGACCTTGATCAAAGGAGAACCTTCTTTCTCGACAACCTCGAATGGCCAATGTAACATATCCTAGAAATAGATGATATGCGTGATACCACGAGACGTAGCAAACTTCATTACCTTCTTGACATCAGGATCGCTGGGGATAAGAATCAGATTGATGTAAGACTCTATCGTGAAAATAACTCACTCGTAACGGCGGCCAATCAGACGTTTAGCGTCAAAGACGGTATTGCGAGGGTTCATGGCGGCCTGATTTTTGGCAGCATCCCCGATAAGACGCTCTTCAGATGAAAAGGCAACATATGACGGTGTGGTCCTGTTCCCCTCTATAGACAAGAATGGGTATCACAAACTTTGGGTCTATATAAACGGATGCTCACGATCATTGGCAATGATTTCGACCCGATCGTTTTGCCAGACACCAACACATCTAAGAGACATGAGTGCTAGCTCTGAGCAATGATCGATGGGGTAATACACACGAGTAAGTTGTACCGAGATCGATTCCAACAGCACCATCAAAAGCGTCGTCTTCCATTTTTTTAGTTTTTTATTTTGGAGGAAGGGGGAGAAGGACGTGGTAGAGGGCAAAGAGCAGAAAAAAAACCGATAGCGCTGAGGTAAGCTCATGGTAGAAAATTGCACCGCCACTGCTTTACACCTTCATGTTGTTGAGACGGACCGTAGCGGCTACGAGGAAATGTCTGCCGACACTCGTCAGGACGATGTACACCGCTCCTGGGAGCGAAATGACCTTGCAGTCTCAGGATGACTGGCGACTCATGCAGGAGAACAGGGCCCGCTTCAAACTTCTCTGTATGTACGTTCCTTCTGCAGCTCGCCACCGAGGCTTAGTCATTGCTATAGTCGACTTGTTCAGCGAGCATGGCTCGACCCAGACCCGCGAAAATACCTACCAACCCCATCATGCATACACCCATGCAGTGGGTCCTTCGCATGCCACCGTATCCGCACTCATTGCTGCCGGCGCACATCTTGGGCACACGAGATCACTTATGAATCCGAACTTTTTACCGTATGCCTTTGGAGTTCGCGCCGGCCTCACTATCATTGACTTGGATCAGACTGTCCCGCTTTTGCGACGAGCAGCTAATGTTGCCAGAGCAATTGCTCAGCGCGGAGGCACCATACTTTTTGTCGGCACCCGCCCGGACCTCCGAAACATTGTCCGTAACGCAGCGGGCAGGCTAGGAGAACAGGGATATCACATCGGAGAACGCTGGCTGCCTGGAATCCTCACGAACAGAAGACAGCTCTTCCCCTCTGCAAGCCAAAAATATCTCATCACTCCTGACCTCGTCGTTTTCCTCAACCCAATGGCCAATATAAACGCGATACGTGAATGTGCTATACAACACATTCCGACTGTCGGTGTCGTGGACTCCAACGTCGATCCTCGTATTGTTATGTACCCCATTCCCGCCAACGATGAAAGCCCACGGACTGCTCAGTTGATATCAGGAGTGCTCAGTATCGCCGGGAAGGAAGGTATCCTCGCCCGGAATGGGGAAGAGCAGGAGTCGGAGCGTCAAAGAGACCGGATGATGATATTGGAAAAGCTCTCAAATCCAACACTCTAACATTCGTGTCATATCTACTTAAATCTCGCCTGTTCCGCATGCACATCAAACCAAAACTCTGAGCTGCTTCTCAGCACATAACCAAGCAAACATGATTTTTGCACTCACGTTCCGCTCCAGCTAGAGCTCTAAGATTTCCACCGAGTTTGCTAATGGTCTCGTTGTACTCGTCCTCCTCCACACTATCGAATACAATCCCACCACCGGCCTGGAGGTATGCAATCCCATTTTTAAATGTCATCGTCCGAATGGCAATGCAGGTGTCCATGGCATCATCCGCAAAATCAAATCGACCCACAGCTCCGGCATAGACACCACGCCTTTCCTGTTCCAAACTAGATATAATCTCGATCGCTTTGATCTTTGGGGCGCCAGAAACGGTTCCTGCGGGGAAAATGGAGCGAAAGGCATCGAATCTGTGTTTATCCTAGACATCAATTTCTATTTTACTTGTTGCACGCGACTCACCTTGACAGGCCATCTCGCAACACTCCCGACACTTGAGACGTCAAATGTATAACGTGACTGAATTTTTGAACCTGCATGAGCTGGTCAACTTTAACAGTCTCTGGTTTGCACACGCGATTAACATCGTTCCGCGCAAGGTCGACAAGCATGATATGCTCTGCTCTGTCTTTTTCCGATGCAGACAGTTGCTCGGCCAGTAACTTGTCCTCTACACTCTCATGGGTTCAAATGCGACCAAACGGAGACTAAACGAACGCACCATCCGGTGTGCGGCCTCTTTTCGTGGTGCCTGCTATCGCGTGATTGTATACCTTGTTGGCCTCCACTTTACAGAGCGTCTCAGGGCTGGCGCCAACAATCTGCAGGTCTCCGCAGTCCAGGTAAAACATATACGGACTTGGGTTGACCTGACGGAGGTGCCGGTACGCGTTGAAAGGATGAAGGTTTGTGGGCCGTGCAAGTCTTTGCGACGGAACAGCCTGGATAATGTCGCCTGCGACGATGCGTTCTTTCAGTTGGGTTACAAATGCTTCGTAGCCTCCTTTGCCGACGTTTGAGACAGGTTCACCGCCAAGTTGGATTGGTGGTTGGGGTACTTCCGGGACGGTGGAGGAAAAGAGAACTTTAGCCAGTCGTCGCACTTTGGACTGTGCAGTTTGATACACGAAAGAAAGATTTGCTGTCCCCGCATCTCTCGGATAGAACACGTGCGAGACGACCTTGACCGTTTGAAAAAGATGGTCGTATATGAGCAGCGTGTCCGTCATCATGAAGACAGATTCCGGAATATTGAAGGGATCACGCAGTCCCCGTGCGGTTTTTGGTTCAAAATACTGGATGCAATCGTATGAAACATAACCTATAGCACCACCGCTGAAAGTTGAGATTTCAGGGATTTTGATGTATTGGTATGCTGAAAGCTCTTTCTGGAGGGCCACCATGGGATCCCCAGTAGTTTCTTCATTTGGACCAGTCTTGATAACCTTGATTGGATCTGCAGAAAGCTGTTCGTCCTGCTATGGTCTGAGAGAGATGCGACGGACCTGCACCAACGAAACTGTATCTCGCAATGTTTTCTCCAGCGATCACGGACTCGAGCAGAAAACTGTACTTGGAATCTTTCGCAACGCGGAGGTATGCCATGCATGGCGTAACGAGATCTGCAGGTAGCTGGATGAAGATTGGTATGCAGTTTCCTCGCTTCTCCCGAATAACGAGCTGCTCCACTAATGCGAGGGGCGGGTATGCATTCAACTTCTAGATGGACGAGCGTGCAGATTCTGAGGGGTCAATGATGTGGTCATGGCACGCTCGACAGCTCACCTGCGGATCCATGAGACCGTCGAGTGATGAGAATAAGAGCGCGTCGGGGATAAGATTAGGCTAAGCTTCGGCTGCAACCTCCGCACGCCCAGTTACATCGCAAGGTGAAACTTGTACCAAAGGGCATAAACAATTCACCGTCAAGAATTCCCACCCAATCGTCATTGCAATCGACCTCCGTCGCCCAATGATGATCACACCAAGGTTTTCGTGTAACCAAACCGACGACACTATCATTGTATCAATGTATTGCCCCTCAGTTCGGGTAAGTACAGGATGAAGGCATCGCGACATTGCTACATTATGGTCCAGGTGTCTGATGTCGAAATCAATGTCGATGATGCATTGATGACCGTCCACATCAACCCTTATTTTCTTCGTCTGCACTTTCCTCATGGAGTGGTCGAGGATGACGATTCAAGTGCAGTCTACGATCCAAGTACTGGGTATTTGACCATCACCCTGACCAAGGCCGTCAAGGGCCAGGAATTTTCAGACTTGGATTTATTAGCAAAGTTGTTGGCCCCTCCATCGTCACTGGTTCCACCCGCACCTTCAATCGAAGTTCTCGAGTCTCCCCCAGAAGAAAAGGACGTCAATGACTTGTCACAGCGAGCAACACGGTTGATGCTGGATGAGAAGGATGAATTTCTGCAAGGTGGCGAAGACCAGCTGAAGGATCAGAGCTCTTGCTGACTGCGCTTATCCAGCTGCAGAGAATGATTGGCAGGTGCCTCAGACAGTCGCAGATGTATGTGCAGAAGCAGGGTTCCATTCATCCAAAAGATACTATGGATTTTTGGACAAGTATACGGGATATTTCATGCACGTTGTCCACACTGTGAACGAAATTAACGAATTGGGCCACAATGCAGAAAGCTGTGATTCGGATGATAGACGGAACCTCCGAATCGAGCATGAAAATACAAAATTTGACGAGGAACATTATATGTTTGTCGATTCACGTTTTTGAACTCCAGCAGATCCTACAGTTATATAGGGCGGATTACGCTGACGACGAGTACATTCGAGAAGTCATCGGTTGGGAAGACCCCTCGAATGACTCGGAAGTCATATACACCGAACACGAAGAGATGGAAATGTGTCAACTTCCACGCAAAGAATGTGGGTTATACCTTGATGAGCCAATATGCGAGTACAATGCTGATTTCATTTAGACATGTTAAATGCGATCCAAGAACGAAACCTCTACTTGACACTAGTCACCATCCTCTTTGCTTATGCCTACGATAAACGAACTACACTGGGCGACCCAACGCCTGAGAGCGCCTGGACGATCTGTTCATTAGTACCAGCAATCTCGGCACTCGACCCACCTCCATATACACCCGCGGTGTCGGAGATCACAGGACTCGTTCAGTCTCGACTTAGTGATGCAGAACTGATCTCGACCTTGATGTCTTCGTACAGGCGTAGCCTTGCCTTTCCTTTGTATCGTTCGTTTCAGCTGTCACAGACATGCCAAAGGGACGTGGCTTCCTACATGGCACAAGGTAAAAGAATGGTAGCAAGATGCTTACTAGAGACGAAACGAATATTGGATCACCACGAGGTCTACTACGTCTACAGTCGAATTTGGCTGGATGATTTTTGCGTGTGGATTCAGACGTGTGCCAGGTAAGTGTGAGGCGTTTCATTGCGCCCTCGGCTTGACGGGGATTTTAGTGATGACATGCTTCGAGCACTGGGAGACAAACTTGTCACATTGCTAGTGCCAAAAGAGGCGATTGGGTGGGAGCTTGAGCAGCTAGAAGAAGCGACTCGCTTCGCTGCCTGTAGAACCAGTGACAGTGACGACGAGTTGACAGAGTGATAATGGGACACGTGGAAGTATTATGTATATCTATGTATATTCGTCTCCTGTTCGCTTCGGAACCAACGCGTTGGCCCCAAACGCGAACAGATCGGAAGCAATGTTATAAACCGCCGTTGCCGCGTTTGTGCGAGGGATGCTGGATTCCGGCTAGGCAAGATGTTGGCTGTCGCTGCCCCAAGCATTATGATGCCTCCATCGACCACGTCCTTCACAGTAAATTAGTGCTTTTGTTGGCTTTGAAGGGAACATGTTCTTGACCGCGGGATTCAGATCTTCCGCCGATGGAACGGCAGCGCTCAGCAAGTATTAGTCACAGCACGTCTACCGCCGATGTTCTGGACTCTCTGTAAATGGTTCCACTACTTTACTCCTCCGCTAGAATCCCGCACATCAACTCAACGAATCTATCTCGCTTTAAATCCTAGAGGCGACAAATCAACCGGCACAATAAACATCCGACCCTACTAGTATTTCCCTAGTCTTCTGTGGTTCTGACATGCTCATCTACTGGCAGGACATCGAAACCACTCTGGCCGAGGTCTGCAGGTAGATTCGCAGATTCATCCAGGGCCGAATGACCGAGGAGTGATTCTGTTTGCTCCGCTTCAGCAGTCGGCGATGCGATAAAGGCGGTGGGTGGACGAAGGAACGAGGGTGGTTGAACGAGGTTGTTAAACAAGAACTACAAGCTTACGGTGAGTAACACTGGGCAGCGACAAATTGCTGACGCACCGTGCCATAACTGACGAGAAGACAATGAGTCCACTGGAAGTTACAGCGAGCAAACGTTCACTTACACCAATAGTGAGAAACCGAACACCTGCAAGAGTGATATAGGAAACAGAAGCTGCTCCCAGCCTAGCGCAAGACTGATCAACCAGATAGAGAGAGTCCTGCAGGTATCGGTCAAGCTCCTAGCTGTAGCACTAACATGTCTAGTAACACTGAGGCCAAAGTAGTTGAACAAAGAGATACTGAAGGCGATCGCAATCCCAGACCAAAGGACGGTCGGAGTGTTGATCAGCTGATACCAGCCTCTTGTAAGGTCGAAAAAAGGAGAACGAGAAGCCACGGATTGTTGCGCCATAATCGGCATGAGCAACAGGATTGTCAGGGTACCAAACAAGCCTTCGAACCCTACTGCAACGAGAGGTGGGACGCTCCAACGGGTCATGATCTTCTCCTCAATTACGAATTGAGTCGCAGTGCTGCAAGAGAGTGTTGAACAGATGAAGGGTGATGAAGAATATATTTCTCACAAGACCTGAGCAAACAAAATAAAGAATATACCTGTTTGACATCTATATCAAACCAAACGGGTACAACGCCAATGAGTGATCATACCGATGAGAGCCTTGGTCACATCTACTTGATCGATAGGGTCCAATGTGGTGCTAGCGCGGTTGACTGACGCTAGATTTACAGTATCCTTGATGGTGTCTTTGATGAGAGAACCACTATAACCAACGAGAGAGACGCCAGCCATCACGGTGAGGAGAGAAATCCATCTGCGACGAGTTAGGAAGCCAAGTGAAGAGAGGGCGAGAAACGAACTGGTATAACCAAAGACGGCGACGAAGGAAGATCACACTGAGAATGCCGACAAAAAGGACGAGAGCACCACGTGTCATTTGATAGATGGAAACGGGTGTGTATAAAAGACCAACGTTCATGAGCTGTAGATTGTCCCACGAGAAGGCAAAGTCACGGCATTAGCGATGTACTAGTTTAATGAGACACGATTGATGGAAAAGGAAGATTTGGAGAGTATAAGAAAAGGAAATTACGAACCGTGGTACCGGTGAGGTCACAAACGGCAGGGAACCATAGAAGGAGAAGTTTCCAGCCTCGCAGCTGGTGAGACGGGGTGAGCTTAGCCTGGAGTTGCTCGTCGTCTTCGTCTGGTTCGGAAGGAAGAAAGACGGGAGCAGGGTTGCGCCTCGTGGTGAGCCACGTGTAGAAGACGGGAAGGAAGCCTAGGATAAAAGCGAAGCGGTTGAGAATCTGATGCAGGTATGCAAAAGGGTTTTTAAAAAAAACGGACAAAGCATTTCGCCCACTAGAAGGCGAGTTAACGAGAGGGTGTAAATGAAAAAGGGATGGACGGACGGAACATTTGGAGGGTCTGCCAAACGGGTTGTTCGTAGAGAACATGGTTTTGAGGGTCTGGGTCAGTACAGTTCTCGACGCATTGCATGTCCTGAGAAGGAAATGAAGCACGGCAACGGACACGCCATCTGACTGACCTGCCACTTGCTCCAGAGAGAGTTGCTGGAGCCCTATGGGAGGTGAGATGGGAAAAAGAAATGGGACAATGATATACGACACTTACAGTGATGATCATCCCCGCGAGGAGGACCGGAATGTAAACGGACGAGTGGGGCATCGTGGGGGGTGGAGAGGAGTGTGTCACGCTGAGCGAGAAGGGAAAGAAGTGTCACATGTGACTTATCACGTGACTAATTAGATCTTAGATCTGGCTGGGGTCACTCGGGGTCATCGTGATCATGCAGTGCTTCTCGTCGACTTCCGTTTTGGGCGAGGTAGTCGACTCGTTATTTATCTCGGATGGTTCTTTTCCCTCTCTCTCGCTCCGTCTCTGCCCATCTCCTCGCGTCGTCGTCGTCGTCCTCCACGTACCCCTCCTCGACGTCGTTCGACACGACGACTACGACATGGTCAAGCTCGCCCTCATCTCCCCAAAAGGCAACCAAGGCGTCCGCTACTTTCCCTACCAAGGCTACCTCGGCTTAACTCCACTCCGGTTCGAAGGTCGTGCGTACTCATCTCCCCTCGTCTCACAACAATCCTACTCACATCCGTACAAGTCGTCCGCACTCACATCGAGCAGGACGGTAAACCCATCCTCGCAAAAGACATCGTCGTCGCCGTTAGATGCTACGAGTCGCGTCACGGTCGCTTGGGAACCGTACAAACAAACGTGCTGTACGAGTACTTGGTCACCCTTTGGCAGAAACAAGACTCCCAGGAGTGGTCCGAGCTCGGCGATTCCGAACATCCCTTTCGTTTTTCCATCCCTTCCCATGTCGCCGCGCCTAGCACCGCACTCTATTTCCAAGAATACCGGATATTTTGGCGTATCGAGGCAGGTGGGTACATCATGCAACCCTATCTGCATATCTGTTGACTCGCTACTAGTTCTTAATCATTTACCCATCTCAGCCGTTGGCTGCCGTCAGGTGAAGCACTTCGAGCTCCCCCTCGTACGTTATGATGCGCCAGCCTCTCTGTCTCCCCCAACACCCTTAACACCCTCATCTTCGTCGTACACGACTTTATCAATGGCTAAATCCCGCGGGCCCTCCTTGCGTTATCGCATACTTGTCCCACCTAATCCTATTGGTCCCCTTGACCTTGTCTCTGTGCAACTCACCGTCCAGACCCCCGACTCTACCGTGTCCATTCGTAGCGCGTCCGCTCTCGTGGAACGAAGGATACATTTCAGTGACTTCCGTGTTGCCCCTTCCGACTCGCCGCCCGGAGCTCATCGATTTTCGTCATATCCACTCCCAAATTCTAATTCCCAAAGCGACTCCGATCACCCCCTTGATAGTTCACCAACGTACACTACAAGCAATTACTCTTCGTCACAAGACTTGCACCATCCCGTCTATTCGTCGTCCGTCTATTCCACTGATTCTTCACGTCCGCTGTTGCAGCATCATGAAAACAGCACCGACGAGTCCATGCCGCTTTCCGCTGGTGGCCGTGGATCTACCCACATACTCGCTCATGCAGAGTCGGCTGGCCGCTTCTCCAGAGACTCTTCCGGAGTGTGGTGCCATAATCTCACCTTTTCTTGGCCAGACACCAAATCCAGCAGTCGCTGGGCAATTGGGGAGTCTGTCCAAACCAGCCTGGCGAATGTCAAGTTCTTCCTTCGTGTCAAGGTCAAGGTCATTCCACCTTTCTTTGCCGCCAATACTCAACTGCATTCTTTAGCTGATTGTTTCTTCACTGACGAGCTCTGCGGAAACCATAGAACTTGAGGACAAAGAACTTGCCATTGTATCCACTAATGACCTACAAAGGCAGCTCGCACTTTCTCGATACAATGATTGGGTGAACACACCTTTAGGGCGCACGAAATCCAAGTCCCCTCGGCGTTTCAAGCGCGACCGCCACACAGAACAACTCCCATCGCCCCCTTGCAGTCCTCGTCACCCCCCAGTCTCAGATGATCTGGACACCGTGTCTCGCCTTACGATACCGGCTTTTCCTCCCACACACAATCACAACATCTCGACTGCTTCATCACCTTATCCAGGAGGCAAAAGTAGCACGTATAAAACCTCGAGGCGGCCGCACACTTCTGCAGGACCTCGCGACCGACCCACCGGGCTTGACGCGCCAACCTATGGCAACTTCCAAAACCAAACCATCCGACTGGCAGTCCCACCAAGACCAGAAACTGCACAACCCACGCGTCTTCCGAAATCTCCAACCTCTCGTGGTTTCTTCCGCCAGAAATTTGCCGAACCACGTCCAGGATCAAGTTCCTCTGGTGGGCACACTGCCGAAAGTTTGCAACCCGATTCTCGCGGGAGCCTTTTATTCGAGAGGGTGAACCTGGTAGAAGTACAGGCGTGGGAGCAGGAGCTCACACGGATAGAGTCTGCGAGTCAGAGGAACAGTGCGGATATGCTGGGAACCTTGTTCCAACGGAAGAAAGTCAGCATGGAACAGCCCACTGTATTGACGTACCTGCGCGCGGAAGGATGACCTTGCCTGTCCGTTGTCCTTGTGCTAAATTATATCGACCCGTATTAGATTTGCTGTAAAGCTTGGGTGCTTGACCTGGCCTTTGCACTCGGACTTGCAGTGATTTGCATAAGACTGATTAGCACATTTTATGTACGTACACTCGCTTTGTCTATACACAGCGTATAAGGTTTTGTTATTTCACGCTCACCATCGCCGACGCTACATATCACAGTATTGAATGAGTTTTCCGTGGTTTAGGTTGACGCTGGTGGCTGGTAGTCGTAAGTCTGTCGAACTCTGCTATCATGCCCGTCAGTGTTGTTGATAGTTGCCCAGTAATGGGCATGGGATACCTCTTCATGCGAGGTTTGTTCGCAATTCCCGGGCCTGGAACCATCTGACGTCTGTTTTGTATCCCTCTTCGCAGCTACTGTGCCTACGCCTGAACAGACATATGCGGTGAGTGCTCTGGTGCTGTCTGTATTGTCCCTCATGTTCGCACACAGGCTTTGGCTCCTGATCTAAAACGCAAGGTTGATGCGAATCGAGCAGCCCGCATGGCTCAAGAACAGGATCCAAGACAGCAAATCGGGGCCCAGGCAAGTCACATCTTTCTGGTTGGGTTGTTGGACCAGATTGATCGTGTGCCGCATTTAGGCAATGGGTTCGGAAGTTGCAAAGCCTGGGCGCCGGATTCAAGGAGATGAGCGATAGGAATTGCACTTCCAAACTGGTCTCGCATGTTGCGTTTCACTTGCCCTCGCTCAGGTGGACTTATGTGTCGTAGATGTCGGCCAGTGTCCTGCACCGTACATTGGACGGTATTGGAGAATGAAAAAGCCGTGCAAGTGAGTGCAGTTAGATTGCAGTAAATTTATCACGGCCAATGATCCTCATCCCTCGTCTCAATCACCGTAAAAAAAAAAAACCTAGTGGTCATGTCGTGCCAACAAACATTGTAAAACGGATTGGGCTCATAAATCTATGCATCGGATTAAGTGTCGCGCAAGCTGTCCATTTCCAAGTATTGTGTGCACCCCAACGTCTATATATCACTGTGCCATTGAGCTATACGAGAGCCTAGTTGATGGCTGTAATCGGCGAATCCTTCGGTGAAGTCGTGCTGATCTGATGTCAAGGATGTTCTGAAGGATCCGTGTCAGACAACGAAGACGAGAGGGGGGTACATGATGTCATTATGGTCCCCGCAGGGTCCTCTGCTCGTCCAAGAATGGATGTGCTACACAGAAGGCGGGATCGTTCATCTTTATTAGATGCATGGGCTGCATGCATTTCGCCGTTGCTAACAGGCGTTGGTGTTCTTGTCCTTGTCATGAACGCGGATCGTTCGCTGGATCGTTCGGTACTGTAGGGAATGCCGTTCAGGTTGTCAACGGTAGGCCCATTTGGAGATGAAGAGTCTGTTTGACCTGATACTGGTGTCGATGAGCGACTACGAGCTGAAGCAGCGGGATCCGAGGCGGCCACCAACGGAGCTGTAGCACCGGGCTGGGTTCCCGGTGGAGCAGACTCGTCGACGCCAGATGTCACAGATGGTCCCTCGGCATTGACTTGATGAGTTGCAGCCCCACGATGGGTTCTCTCTTCTTCCCTTCGTTGCTGTGCTTCATGCTCAAGAAGAGAGAGACGCATAGCTTCCATGACCATGAGCTAGTTAAGGTGAGCATCAGTGGTGAAAGCATGATAAGAATTTACCTCTTCCAAATCCTGCCCACCTAAGCCCATTTGTCCGAGGAGTTGGGTAAGGTCGGTTTGACCATTCGTCCGCGGGCCACGGCGCCGCCGACTGCCGGTCGCAGTCCCGGGGGACCCGTTTTCGCCATCTTCACCGTCTGTGGGAAGTGAGTGCACACGACCGCTGGTAACGCCGACGGGGATGAGCCGATCTCCAACCTGCCTCATAATTATTCTCCTGTTTGCGCGGCGAGTCACTGCTGCACGGACGGCAGCGAGTTTAGCTTCCCAGTCCGGGCGGATTTGGTCTTTGTTATGAGGCAGGATGAGAAGGGCGAGGCGACAAGGACACGGAGAATGATTAACCCACCAGTTGTGACGACTTCCGGACTGTCATGACCGAAGCTCTTTCGACGACGCTTATGGGTGTTGGAAGAGCCAGAGACAGTTTGCTGCGAGCGAAGGGGGTCAGCCCAGGATGGGGGAGTCTGAAAGGGAAGAAGGAAAGAAGTCAAGGAAAAGGAGGAAAGGAAGGAAGAACCAACCATTCCATCGCTGGCGATGCCTGCACGCCACGGAGGGGGGTTATAGACGATGCCAAAGTTGTCTTGTACACAGTAGGGACAAGCAGCGGGTTCTGAAACGAGGTGTGTTGCAGTGGGTTCAGTTCTCTTTATCTGCACAAAGCATTCTGTACAGATTACTTGATCGCAGCAGCGGGAGCGGTTGATGTTGGGCGGGTAATACTGGGTAATGCATCAGCGATTGATGGTGACGGAAAGGACGGACGGACGAGGAAACAGATTGGACATTCGACGGCGCCTCTGTAGAGGGCGGCCTCTGGGCAGCGCGAGGGTTCCTTGAGGGTAGATGTGCGCTTTGGAGCAGGGGATGACTTTGGGTCTGGGCGGGCTGCGGGGGTGTCGGATATGGCGCTGTCGGAGTCGGGGAAATCCTTTCGAGCGGCGAGGACTTGTTCGTCGTCCCAGTCGTCGTTATAGTCCTCAAGGGGACGGTAGAATGGGGCGAGTTTCCTGTCGACGATGAACTGGGTAACAATGGGATGGTTCCAGTCTTGGGGACCGGTGTAGACGCCCTGCGGAGAAAGGCTACCATAGTCGACGGTGTCGTCATGATGGGGACGACCAGAAGACGAGCCGGCGTTGCCCATGTTGGGAGTGAGTCGTTGTTGGCGGCGTCCTCGTTGTCGTCGTCGTCGTCGGGCGGCGGCGGTGGTGGTGGTGATGTATTTGTCCCGTTGTTTGGCACTCGACCCCCCCTTCGACCCCCCGCCCGGCGGGCCGTCTTTAGCCGGAGGACCACGTCAGTTTTGTTTGGAGTGAAAAAGTCAGACAACGTGCACGGCCCTTCATGACCCTTCTCGACTCACCGTGGACACTCGCCCCGAGCCAAATCCTCGAGCATTTTTCGGTGGATTCTGCTGTCGGTCTTTCCGACCAGCAGGCCGCTAATCATGCCCTGCTCTACGGCAGAAATGGTACGCAGTTCCCTCTCTTTTTGCCACATCCTAACGCTCCTTCCAGAGCTACCAGAGGAGCCCCCAACACCCTTGTGGCAGCTCGTCCTAGACCAGTTCAAGGACCAGCTCGTCCTCATCCTCCTCGCATCCGCCGTCGTCTCCTTCCTCCTCGCCTTCCTCGAGGATTCCGCCGACTCCACCCCTCTGGGTGCCTTTGTCGAACCTGCAGTTATTCTTCTTATCCTCATCGCCAACGCAGTCGTCGGCGTCGTCCAGGAAACAAATGCAGAAAAGGCAATCGACGTACGCTTATTCTCCTTGCCACCAACGTTCTCTTATTCTTCTCCAGGCCCTCAAAGAGTATTCACCCGACGAGGCAAATGTGTTTCGTTCCGGTAGACTTGCGCGCATTCACGCCTCAGGCCTCGTCCCCGGGGACATCATATCGGTCGCTGTTGGAGACAAAGTACCTGCTGACTGCAGACTTCTCTCAATTTCGTCCAGTAGTTTCCGTGTGGATCAGGCCATTCTTACAGGTGAAAGCGTCAGCGTCAACAAGTCCATCGACGTCATCCTCGATTCCAAGGCCGTCAAGCAGGACATGTCCAATATGCTTTTCTCCGTGCGCTTATATTTATTTTATTTTCGTAATTCTAGTCCCTCACCTTTTCCTAGGGAACTACCGTCGTGAATGGAACTGCGCGTGCTATCGTCACGTTCACAGGCAAAAAAACTGCTATTGGTCATATTCACCACTCTATATCCCAACAGATAAGCGAAAAGACACCGTTGAAGCGTAAGCTTGATGACTTTGGTGACATGCTGGCCAAAGTGATATCCGTAATATGTGTTTTGGTTTGGCTCGTCAATTTTCGCCACTTTTGGGATCCGTCCCACCACGGTGTATTGAAAGGTGCAATCTACTACTTCAAGATCGCTGTTGCGCTAGCCGTGGCTGCTATTCCTGAAGGCCTTGCCGCTGTCATTACCGCTTGCTTGGCGCTCGGGACCAAAAAGATGGCTCAGAAAAATGCCATCGTCCGGAATTTGCCTAGTGTTGAAACGCTCGGTTGCACGAACGTGATATGCTCTGACAAGACGGGTACATTGACCACAAATCAAATGAGCGTCTCCAAAGTACGTTGATAGCCGATGACCTTGGCTTCGCTGACTCTTTGGACTGATCAGTTCCTTGTGATCGATGAGCAAACGAAATCCCCAACGGAATACCAAGTTGGAGGAACCACGTATTCGCCACATGGCTCCGTTCAGTCCTTAGGGACCAAGAACTCTGATTTGACTCTTGATCCCATCCGCAGACTCGCAGAAATCTGTGCTGTGTGTAATGATGCAAAGATCATATACCAAGCGGTATGCAGCCCTTGTGATCGCACTCTCTTCATTAACTCACCCTTTTCAGGAAAAGGACAGTTACGGCAATGTTGGAGAGCCCACAGAGGCTGCGCTCAAAGTTCTTGTCGAAAAGTTAGGCTGTCCAGATGCAGATATCACCAAATCGTTGCCATCCATGACACGTGCCGCTCGCGCAAGTGCCGTCAGCGCGTACTATGAACGCCATATACCCCGTTTGTTGACCTTTGAATTCTCTCGGGATCGCAAGATGATGTCCGTTCTGGTTCGTCTCAATGGTGTTGGTGCTCTATTCGTCAAAGGCGCCCCCGAGTCCGTGCTTGAGCGTTGCACATCTATCATGGTTCACGGCAATATCATCCCGATGACATCTGACCTACGGAATACCATTCTGGCACAAATTTCTTCTTATGCTTCAAAGGGTTTACGGACGCTTGCCGTGGCCTATGTAGATGTCAAGGATACCGATGCTACACACTATCTTAGCGAAAACACACAAGATTATGCCCGCTTTGAACAAAACCTGGTCTTTGTTTCTCTCGTTGGTATGCTCGATCCCCCGCGCCCCGAGGTCCGGCTGGCTGTCGCCAACTGCAAAGCTGCTGGGATCCGCGTAATCTGTATCACAGGTGATAACAAAGGCACCGCTGAGGCTATATGCCGTCAGATTGGGATTTTCAGAGAAGATGAGGACTTGACAGGCAAGAGTTACACCGGACGGGAACTGGACGCACTCAGCTCCGAGGAGAAAATACAGGCCGTGCTGCGCGCGAGTTTGTTTAGCAGGACCGAGCCCGGACACAAGAGTCAATTGGTCGATCTACTCCAGGGACTTGGGATGGTCGTCGCCATGGCAAGGTCCTTCCTGTCGGTCACTGGAATTCTATCTGACATAATCCTGTAGACAGGCGATGGCGTCAATGACGCACCAGCGTTAAAAAAGGCGGATATCGGTGTCGCAATGGGAAGTGGCACTGATGTTGCTAAATTGGCAGCAGACATGGTTCTCGCGGATTCAAATTTCACAACGATAGAGCAAGCTGTAGAAGAAGGCAGGTTGATATATAATAACACCAAGCAGTTTATTCGATACCTTATCTCTTCCAATATCGGTGAGGTTGTTAGGTATGGAACACCCCTGGCTAGCAGGGTCTTTGTGCTCACTTGGATTCTAGCATCTTTCTGACCGTCTTGCTGGGCATGCCGGAGGCATTAATTCCAGTTCAGTTGCTTTGGGTCAACCTTGTTACAGACAGTTTGCCAGCCACTGCCCTTGGATTTAATCCCGCCGATCATTCCATCATGCGGGTACCCCCACGGAACGCCAAGGAGCCACTTGTGGGGAAATGGTTGTTCTTTCGGTACCTGGTTATTGGGATTTATGTTGGTTGCGCTACGGTGTTTGGGTATGCATGGTGGTTCGTTTACTATACTGGGGGACCGCAGATCACGTTCTACGAACTGGTGAGTGAATCGAGTCTGGTGACGGAGTAGATGATTAAGCTCTTTCCAGACTCACTTCCATGAATGTGCCACGAAGTTTCCGGAGATTGGATGCGAGATGTTCACGAACGAGATGGCACGCCGTGCGACGACGATGAGTCTTTCGATCCTCGTCACGGTGGAGATGTTCAACGCGATGAACTCTCTGTCGGAGAACGAAAGCCTGCTTCGTCTACCGATCTGGAAGAACGGATACCTTGTGGCTGCGATTGCGCTGAGTATGGCACTGCACATTGGGATTCTGTACATCCCGTTCTTTACGTCGCTGTTCGCAATCACGCCGCTTAACTGGGCAGAGTGGAAGGCAGTGTTGTACTTGAGCGCGCCGGTCCTGTTGATTGACGAAGTTCTCAAGTTCATCACGGTGAGGTTTCTTTATGCCAGTCTAGAAAGAGGTACTAATCCGTTTGCTTGTCTAGGTCACCGTGATTCAACCGCTGCGAAGTTAGGTACATTGTGTAGACAACCGATGACAAATTTAACAAATTTGACATCATTTCCACGCTCGGCTGCAAAGTTTTTTGGTATTTGAAGTAACGTTAGTAAAATGCTGCAAGGTCAGTTCGTGCCACATCGCTTCCGTTCCTTCTTCCTTCAGCTTCCTTCCCCCCACCAAAGTCACTCATTTACCCATCATGCGGCTCTTTGCTAACGTCGCGTTGGCCCTCTCCATCGTCACCTCGTTCATTGCCCCCTCTCTCGCTCATGCACACCAGGCAAAGCGGCACCACGTACATCGACAGGACGACCTCGCTCGTCGTGTCCCTGGCGAAGTCAACCTTTACAAGCGTT
The DNA here is from genome assembly GCA_038090295.1 of Boletus semigastroideus. Lineage (NCBI taxonomy): Eukaryota > Fungi > Basidiomycota > Agaricomycetes > Boletales > Boletaceae > Boletus > Boletus semigastroideus. Next base: position 181,600 of record JBBPMK010000010.1, on the reverse strand, counting down.
TCGACAACGCCCGCTTCACTTACTATCAAGACGGACTGGGTGCCTGCGGCTCCGTCAACCAACCCGGCGATTTTGTGCGCGCTTTTCGTTTGTCTCACGCCGCTGCTCACTCTCATCCCTCCTTAGATCGTCGCACTCAACTCGGCGGTATGTAAAATTTTCGTTATTTTCTGTGAAAAAGACGCATTTAATCCATCATTTAGCAATACAACGGAGGTCAATATTGCCACCAGACGATCACCATCACAATCGGTATACTGACAACAACAGCTACGATTGTGGACGAAGTGTGTAGTTATTTTGCTTTCTTTCCATGTACTAAATGTCGCTACAATAACAGTGCCCCGGTTGCCCAATGTTTGGTCTCGATTTCTCGGAAGGCCTCTTCAAGTACTTCGCTGAATTTTCAGCTGGTGTGCTGTACGGTTCATGGACCTTCGGCTCTGCCCCCTCTCCTCCCCCTCCCCCTCCCCCTCCTCCCCCCCCACCACCGCCATCACCACCACCACCACCACCACCAACTACGAGTGCTGTACCCTCGACATCCTGGGTCCCACCTCCGACGACTTCCTCACAGCCACCGATTGCAACTTCGGTCCCCCCTACCACCACTTCCTCGAGTTCCAGAACCACCGTCAATTCCAGCGTCTCAGGTTTGGCACCTACCCCAACGACCACCAATGCTGTTGTCGCCACAGGCGGAGTGGTTCCAGGTGCTGCCAATTCTTCCGTCCTCTTCGAAGTGCATTTATCGCTCGTGAATATCGGTGAACTCCTCTCTGCTTGCAGTAGCTTGGATAATTGAGCGGCAGAGCTGGTTCTTTAATCTCTCATCGCCTTGCCAATGCAGAATACCGGTTGAAGTTAAAGCGAGACGACATGCTTCATATCGTAGACGTATTCCACTTTATTAAGAGCACTAATGGACCCGAGTTTCTTTCAGTCCGAGTCATACCCACATTACTCATTCGGTTCTACCAGGCGTCGGTTCCATGGTGTTATACGTGTGCCATAATTTGTTCTACCCATTTTTATTGGTTTGGAAACGAAGAAATAGAGATTCTTGACAGACGAGACGGGTGGCAGTGCTATCAGTTGTCTAGCAACCAGTCTTGGCATCCGCGTCTTTCACTTTCACTGTCACTACTAGCCTGCACGACGCAGCACGACGCTCGTTTGACGACAACCCTGTACGATATGGCTTTCAGGGTCTCGACATTCTTTGCTTTTCTCGTTCTCTTACTTCCACTCGTCGCAGCCAATCCCTGGAACAGACAACATCAAGAAGTAGCTCACCGCGCACGGGGCGATGTAAATCTTCGCAAACGACAGTCCTTTTCCAATGCTCGATTCACCTACTATGATGTTGGACTGTAAGCGTTGGTTCTGAAATTATTTGAATGCTCAAGCAATTCCGCCTTTGTAGAGGTGCCTGTGGCGCATACAGTAAGCCAAGCGATTTTGTGGGCATCACTTGTGCGTCGATATCGTAAAAGCTGATCGAGTGTATTCTAGATTGTAGCCCTAAACGTCGAGCAGTACGGCAGTGGATACCCTGGCCCTCAGTGTTGGAAATCCATCACCATCCAATACGGTGGATTGACCGCTGTGGCCACCATCGTGGATGAGGTCAGTCATATTCCGTCATTCAGATTGTTGGTGCTCATCTTGCCTCCCATGTACCAGTGTATGGGATGTCCTTACGGTGGCTTGGATTTCTCGGAAGGTCTATTCACATATTTCGCCTCGACAGGCGCAGGTGTGCTTTATGGTTCATGGTGGTTCAATGGCGGCAGTGGTGGAGGTGGAGGCGGAGGCCAGCCTACTACGACAACCCCCACTACCACTTGGCAACCGGCGACAACCTCCACCCCCGACTATACTCCTACGACATCGACCCCTGACTATACTCCCCCAACAACATCTTCGAGTGCCGCACCTTATACTCCCACGACAACCACATCCTCTACGACGTGGACCACTTCTACTTCTACTTCTTCTACTTCTACTTCCACCTCCTCGAGCCACAATACCGGCCAGGACACACAACCGACTGGAGTTGTGGTGTCCACTCCTGATCCGAGCCATCCCCAGAACATATTCGTTATCAACAAAGTCCTAGTCGAGGTTGGTACCTTCCTCAAGGAGGCGGCCACATTGGAATAGATTCAATCCTTGATCGAACCTGTGGTTCTCTTTCTCCTTTTTCCTTTCTGGAGCGAGCCTCCATATGTATGCATGATCTGGATTTTGCGGCGACTGTAGTAGATCTGACTTCATGGAAACTTGTCATATCTATTGGCACAACGCCTTATACCCTTGTCTGTCCTACGCAACCTTTATTACAAAGAGTACAGTATTATTATCAGCCAAGTGGATGCTCGGCCACTACACCAGCGAGAATATGAGGAGCAAAAACAAAGTACGTTACGTTACATGCAGCAAGTGACAAGCAGCACCTGCAAGCCTTGTTGCTTGACCCATTGCAGTGGTGCCTTGTTTCCCTTCCTAATGTCTTTACGGAGCGCCTTTTTGCTCGGTTTCAGAATTTCTCGGAGAGCCGATTGGCCCTTGTGACGTGTAGCGATATATTCCTTGACGTTAACATGTGCTTCTGCTTTCAAAATCTTGCGTGCAGAAGTAAGGGTGGATGGGAGATCCGAGGCATTCGGCGAGCGCAGACCGAGTTCAATTAAAAGCGCGCGTAACAGATTAAGTTCTGCATCGCCTCCCCTGACCGGAGATAAGATGAAGCTGGGAAACAACTTTGGTTATAATTGAAATGGCCGACCGACACCTGGAACACACCGAGAGATGAAGGCTGAGGCTTCATCATACGACGCGGTAGAGGTGTCCGTTCCGGAAGTGAAGCTGGATGACTGTGTCCCGGCAGCCCTACCCCTCTCAAGGTCGTCATGGTTTTGAACATCGGAGACAGACTCTGCACTGGTGGACGAACTGTCAGAAAAAGAGTCTTGGTCGCAGAGGGAGAGTTTGTCGAGTGCTGAAGACAGGTCACCGTCTGAGCTAGTATGTCCCGCGACGTCTGAGAGAGTGGAGGCAAGGGAACGGGCATCAAGGAGAGGATGGCGGAGAACAATGAAATCAGTATGGCTAAGAGAGCTGTGTGTCCATACTATTTCGTCGTCCTCGATAGAAAATTGAGAACACGGACTGTCCAGGTCATGTTCGCTGTCTGACATGGTGGGGGTCAAGGACCAGCGGTTGTTAGGGGTAATTGATAATATGCGCGGAGTTGTTCGTCGATCAAGGTTCGCTGGTCATCGTGTTGCACGACGTCGAGACCGAATTTTATGTTGTATGCTGTTCTGAACGACCCCAGACTGTAGCAGAGTCATCGGCACGATATATAAACCTGCTGCCAGTGGCGAGGACGAGGGCCGCGACGAGCTGAACGTGTGAGATGTATTATGTAATACGATTAGATGACCCTTTGCCCAACGTTGTCGTCGTCGTTGTCGTCCACCACCTTCTCCCTCCTTCTCGCCGTCGTCGGCGTTGATCGTCTGATATACTCAAGACCCCATTCACGTCACACATGGAGGTTCGCATACCTCACCGTCTTCTCCGCGTCTTGTCAATGTCATGCTCAACACCCATCCACAGGGCCTACTTGACTTCTCCAAGGAGTTCGATGTCTCCCTCCTAGACAAGGTCGCAATGGCCTTTTACACAGGTCGCGGTCAGGAGGTCTGCTCCCAATGATCGTTCACATCTCCATGTCGCCCTAATCCTATCTCAGCAACAAATGGCTCAGCAAATCCTCACTCAGTTGGAGGAACATCCAGATGCATGGACCAGAGTTCCCGAGATAATGGAGAGATCGTCCTTTCAACAGTCAAAGGTGTTCACCCAGCTATCTTCACACTACCTATCTCATCGTCTCTATTCAGTACATCGGCCTCCAGATTCTCGAGAAACTCATCACTACGCGTTGGAAAACCCTGCCCGATGGTCAAAGTCAAGGTATTCGTTGTTTTCTCTGTCTGACGCGTCCCTCAGCCATGTTTAGGTATCAGAAACTTTGTCGTCGGCATCACCGTCAAGATCGCTTCAGACGAGACCGCTATGCGAAAAGAAAAAACTTTTATCAACAAACTGAACCTCGCGCTGGTCCAGGTGAGATTCTGTCTCTTCGAGCACGATCTTCGTGTATCTGTCCTGTTCTCTACAGATTCTGAAGCAAGAGTGGCCGCATAATTGGCCAACTTTTATAACCGAGCTAGTGGAATCCTCGAAAACTAACCTCTCCCTATGCGAGAATAACATGGTCATCTTGCGCCTTTTATCCGAGGAAGTTTTTGACTATTCCGCGGAACAAATGACCCAGATAAAAATCAAGAATCTCAAAAACCAAATGTGTGGAGAGTTTAGCGAGATCTTCAAGCTCTGTTCCGAAGTCCTTGAAGAGGCACAGAAAACGAGTTTAATCAAGGCTACTCTAGAAACTCTCTTGAGGTTTTTGAACTGGATACCTCTCGGTTACATTTTTGAGACCACGATCATTGATCTTTTACTCAACCGCGTAGGCATATTTGCACATGTCGACTCTTGCTTGCTAATGTGAATGTGTGCATAGTTCCTCGAAGCCCCAGAATTTCGCAATGTGACTCTGAAGTGTTTGGCAGAAATTGCTGGCCTTAACGTGGGGCCAGAGTATGATCCCAAATTCGTTATACTATTCGCTATGGTCATGACATCCATAAACCGTATGATCCCCCCTTCAACCAACATCGCCACTGCCTACGCATCCGCTACCGACTCTGGTCAAGAGCTCGTCCTCAACCTTGCGCTGTTCTTAAGTAATTTCCTATCCAACCATCTTCGAGCCGTCGAAACCGAGGCAAATCGCGACGTGCTGCTTAATGCCCACCTGTACATGGTCAAGGTATCACAAGTCGATGAACGCGAAATATTCAAGATCACATTGGAATACTGGTCGAAGCTTGTGGCGGAGCTCTATGACGAGATCCAAGCGATCCCCATGGGGGACAGTGGCTTACTCATGGGTCTGAATCTTGGGAACGGGACGGGTAATATGCTCAACGGGATGTCTTTGCGGAAGAACATCTATAGCGATGTTTTGAGCAACTTACGTCTCGTTGTCATTGAGCGAATGGTCAAGCCGGAAGAGGTGCGAGCCATCATATTTTCCATCCATCTTCTCTAATAAGACCTCAGGTTCTCATCGTAGAAAATGATGAGGGCGAAATTGTCCGGGAGTTCATGAAAGAGTCTGACACTATCGTTCTCTACAAGCAAATGCGTGAACTCCTCGTGTATCTCACGCACCTGGACGTTGTTGACACGGAGAACATCTTAACGGAAAAGTTGGCCAAGCAAGTTGACGGCTCAGAATGGAGCTGGCAGAACTTGAATACACTCTGTTGGGCTATTGGTAGCATCTCTGGAGCTATGAGTGAGCTAACATTTGTTTGTTGGTCTTGCCTGTCGTCAATAATCATGTTTCAGACGAGGAGACCGAAAAGCGATTCCTCGTGACTGTGATCAAGGACTTGCTCGGGCTATGCGAGATCAAGCGAGGGAAGGACAACAAGGCTGTCGTCGCATCAGATATCATGTATATCGTCGGACAATATCCCCGCTTCCTCAAGGCTCACTGGAAGTTCCTGAAGACCGTAGTAAACAAGCTGTTCGAATTCATGCATGAAACGCACGAAGGTGGATACCAAACATTCGTCGTGGTCTAGCTGGTTTTTGACGGATTGCGTGCAGGTGTTCAGGACATGGCCTGTGATACTTTTATCAAGATTGCCCAGAAGTGCCGTCGCCATTTCGTCATGCAACAATCGGGGGAACAAGAACCGTTTGTCGATGAAATTCTGCGATTACTACACAGAATTACTGTCGACTTGTCACCTCAACAGGTATACTTACATGTTTCTCCCCCGCGCTTCATGAAGTGACACAAACTCTTGCAAGGTGCACACGTTCTATGAGGCAGTTGGATACATGATTTCTGCTCAACCAAACAAACCTCAGCAAGAGAAACTGATCGCGAAATTAATGGAGTTGCCTAACAATGCTGTAAGAAATCTCCCCATCTCTGGTGTTTGCTGACCGATCCATTTTGGAAGTGGGACTCTTTGATGGCACAAGCTGCGCAGAATATTGACGTGCTGAGCAATCTTGATAACATTAAGATTCTTTCCAATGTGTTGAAAACTAATGTCTCCGCGTGCACCTCCATCGGCAGCTTCTATTTACCCCAAGTGGGTCGCATATTTTTGGATATGCTTGGTCTGTACAAGGCCGTTAGTGGTATCATCAGCGAGACGGTCGCGAGAGAAGGTCGGTGTTGACGTTACAATTGCGTCGGCTCTGTTGATACGTTTTTCAGGCGTTATTGCGACGAAGACTCCCAAGATCCGTCAGTTGCGGACAGTAAAGAAGGAGATTCTGAAGTTGATGGAGACGTATATCAAGAAGGCGGAGGACATGGATTCCGTTAATGCCAATTTTATGCCGCCACTCCTGGACGCGATGCTCGGGGACTATCACCGCAACGTGCCTATTGCGCGGGACGCTGAAGTTCTTAATGTGATGGCAACAATCACCGGTCGCCTTGGTGTAAGCTCACTTCCATACGAAATCAGCGAACGATCACTGAATTTCGTGGTCGCTTCAGCCTCTTCTTACACCCCAAGTTCCCGCTATCCTCGACGCTGTATTCGAACCCACGCTCAACATGATCAACCAAGATTTCGCTGAATTCCCAGAGCACCGTGTTGGCTTTTTCAAGTTGCTGAGAGCCATCAACCTCAATTGCTTCTCTGGTACGCGTGGTGTCGTTCGCGTCCCCGTCATCTTCTAAGACTCCATCACAGCTCTTCTTGGAATACCTCCGACTCAGTTTAAGCTTTTCATGGACAGTATTATTTGGGCTATCAAGCATACCATGCGGGATATCGCAGATACGGGACTAAACTGTACGTTGGTGCCTTTGTTTGTAAACCTCTTTGTTGAAGCTCCTCTAGTGTGTCTCGAGGTGGTCAACAATTTTGCAAGCGCAGAGCCAGCTGTTAGCAATGCATTCTTCCAGCAATACTTCTTGAGCATCTTACAGGACATCTTCTTTGTCCTTACGGATGCTGATCATAAGAGTGGCTTCAAACTTCAGAGTCTCCTCCTTGCGCGGATGTTCCAGCTCGTTGAGACAAATCAGATCCAGTCTCCGTTATACAATCCGGCGCAAGTGGCTGATCCGAACGTATCTAACTCGTCGTTCCTCAAGGAGTATTGTGCAAATCTGCTCAAGACGGCATTCCCCCATGTCCACAAGTATGCCTCTTATCAGCAGCGATGTCCCCTCGCTTACCATACTGTAATACAGTTCCCAAGTCCAAGTATTCGTCACTGGATTAGGAGAATTCCACAGCGACATCAATCGATTCAAGCTCGCGCTGCGTGACTTCCTTATCCAGTTGAAGGAATTCTCGTCTGGCGATAACGCTGAACTTTATCTCGAGGAGAAGGAGGCCGAGGCGCTAATGAAGGCACAAGCTGAACGAGAACACGCAATGCGTGTACCTGGGTTGTTGAAGCCATCGCAGTTAGAAGACAAGGATGAAGATATTTCATAGAAACGCTTGCACACATCGACGCTACCTCTCTCTTCTGAACACGAAAAAGCATGCTTCCCCTAATTTTACTTCAGCACGATATTCATTAACTTTCTCATCACTCATACTGCTATCAGCGTTCTCGCAGCTTCACATTTAATGTATTAGTAGTATAGGCCGTGGAAAGTACCAAAATAGTGTAGAATATCCTGTGAAGCTTCAAGTCTATTAATGGCTGACTCGCACTGATTGACTTGGTCGATCACCACCATGTTCAAAAAGTGATGAATCTCTCCTTGAGCCGCAGAGCACAACTGACTGCATTTCCAGGTTCTCCCCGTCCACTGATATTGCAAGCCAAACACCACCCAAATCCTCTGTCCAACGATCGATCCGAGCCGCAGTGCTTGCACAGTGGCAATTACAGCCCGAAACTCTCGAACAGATATGGCCAAAGAAAGAGTCGTTGACTCATGTCAAGTGGTCCGTATCCTTCACCGATCTCCGTGATACCTTGTTGTAACCCACATGACAAGACAGTAGAGAGCACATCTCGGTATATACCGTCAATAGCGAACCGTTGTTTTTTCAACACTTTGATGGTCCCTTATTCCCTACCCTGCGACTACTCCACAAATGTAAGTCACGCTTGCTCTGAGGCGAGCACTGCTGATACGGGCACAGATCCGTCGCTATTGCCAAGGGTTGGCGTTGACCGTGGTGCAATACGTTTCCTGCTTGCCGGGGCGCACATGATGTGTCCTGGCCTCACGTCTGCTGGCGGCTATCTTCCTCCAGCGGAACATGAAATACCAGCCGATTCACTCGTCGCAGTGTACGCAGAAGGGAAAGAACATGCAGTTGCAGTGGGGATTACGAAATTAAGCACGGAAGAAATGCGCAAGGTCAATAAAGGAATTGGGGTGGACATCGCGACGTATTTGGGAGATGACTTGTGGGCGATCCAGACGATCTAGATTGCATTCGAATCACGATGAGTCCAGCGTTTGGATGCGAGCCCGAGGATTTGTAGTAAAACACATCATGCCGTTGTTTTGGTCGGAAGGACCATTTCCTCTTTTCTTCGATAAGGTGTGAGCGCGGAGCCTTTTGACGCTCAGGGTGGTGTCAACGGGTTCCTGGATCAAGTTACATGTCTGGCTGCGCGGTTTGGTTCACCCTTTGACTTTTTTTTCCCGGACCTGCTGTTTTCTTTACGCATCCAGTTACGGTGCTCATGCAGGGTTCAGACGGCAGCGTGTTCGTATATGACTCATTCATCCGAGTCAATCCGCGCAAGAAGCGAAAAAGGAAGGACAGGGGAGATACGGCTCCTCCGTCCCATTTTCTGATACGCGTAACAGAAGAGCTCAAAACTGATGACGGGTGGTTGCTAGGCTGTGAAGGTACGTATTATTGCTATTGGGTCCCCACACGCTTGCTTTCCGGACCAAAGAAATATGCCGCAAGGCGCTCGACGAGACGCACATGAAACCGCAAAACGTGCTCTGCCTTGGTTTGGGAAGCCCGTCGTCGTCTCGGGATGCCCGTGCGCAGCTTGCTTTGCTCAGTTGTCTGTGTGCGTCTTTGGATGTTGTGCGTGGATCCGGAAACCTCGAACGTGTTAAATGGTTCTTCCTGAGGACCCCTGTTACAGGATTCTGCCGATGTTTCCATGTATGACCCCGTATTCACGGATACGGACAAGCAGTTGTTCCAGAATTGGGGGATGCGGTGTCTGGATCACATCCAAGCAAGCGAATTCATCTCGGGTACCGATTTCAAGCTAATAACAGTCTACAGGGGGCGGCGGACCATTCATTGGGTTGTCCCACGATGTTATACATGCCGCACTGCGACTTGAAGCTGTATGAGAAGGTCATACGCGCAAATTGGTCCCTGGAGGGCTTGTGCAGTATACTTTTTCTCGCGAACCGTTTTAGTGACTATCTCGACAAGTACGTACACGTGCTTGTGCTGCAAGATGTGACAGCAGGGTCTAAGTCGAGTCCACAAGCAATGCTGCTTCGAAGCTAGAAAAGGAATCCCCGTGCTTGCTGAGGTTGGGTATGTGGACAGGCTGCCGTCTAGCGCGTGTTTGCTTATCCGGCGATCTCTTTGGGACGCCAGCACCATTTGTAGAATGTTGGCCTCTTGCCACGTCGGGCGCGTTTCCAAGCGCATTCAACAACCTTTCGGTGCAGTACGTCAGTCGAACCCCATTATCGCTGCAGGGTGACACGTTCTGGGAGTTTCCACCTCTTTTGGATTAGAATGCACAAGCATGCTGTCATAGCGTCTATGGCGAGACTGTCGCCGTTTTCCCATATCCCAAAGATACAAAACGAACTAGCATATCAACATGCAGCATACTGACGAATGTAGAATTATATAGCAGACATAGCAACCCACACTAGCTAGCAATCGTCGTAAACATTATACGAATTGAAGTTGACTTCGTCAGGAAATGGGAGTGGGTCAAGCTCGAAACGATCAAACACCGATCCTGTCGTGCGAATATATACGTCCGGTCGAGACCTCTGCCGCCTACATTCTCCTGAGAGAGAGGTTGTGAAAAGAAGAGAGGAACGGCCCAATGACAGCAGAGAGGTGGCATCGGATTCATCGTCAGACGTGTCCTCTATTGCTTCTGGCACAGAGAGGTCATCCAACTCATCGATGTCGTAGCGGGATAGGGCGTCATATGCCAGCGGGGAAGAAATTGAAGGAGATTCTATAATGGGACCGAGAACGTGTGGGCCAACGAGTGGGGGGTGGAAGGGTGGATATGGCACAGGATATGGAACAGCGATGGGCGGAGAACAGTGCATATGTTGGTTCAAAAGATCATCCGAGGACGACATTGGAGAGGTCAAAGGACTCAGAGTTGCATCGTCATCTTCCTCTGCAGCGACGGAGGCTCGAACATCTGAATCCGAGCCGAATCCGTCGTCCTCACCTTCACAGAGGGTTTCCAGGAGGGAATCGAGCCATTCCGCTTCAGAAACGGTCATGTCAGAGCTGCCTCGAGGGATGAGTTTGCTGGCATCGGGGAACATGAATGCGTCCGACTCCTCCGGTTCGCCACTGTCTTCGTCATCTGCTACATTTTCAGATAGTACACATACGGGGCTGGATGGATCGTTTAATACGGATGGTGTGGGGGGAGATTGTGAGTGAAACACCGAATTTTTAAGGAGGACCCAGCGATGAAGGCTACAGTTGTCCTTGCCGCCTATGGCGGCGTGCAACTTGTTGTGGGCCATTGTGAAAAGGTTGGGATACTCTGCCGACATTTGTACGGGAGGGGGGTTGGGATGTATGGGGTCTGGCGCGTGACATGAAGTCAGACAGAATTGATGACCAAGAAATTGTTTAGGGGTACGAACCAGGATTGGGAGTGAATTCGCCGGTGTATGCGGTATACGATGAAGGGCTCGAATAGGATAGTACCGTTGTTGGATTTACGGGCGAGTTTGTTGACCATGCTTTTATGAGGGACGAGGCTGGTTTCGCGGGGAGGACGCGAGGGGGGGAGAGGGGGACGACCGGATACGTGGCGGTGTTTATTGGGAGGGCATGATGAAGGTTGGGAGGCGAAAAGGGAGCGAGGCTTAGTCGGGGCGGGGACACGGCTTATATAGTAATTTTGAAATGCCGAGAATTTTGTTGTGACTCAAAACCAAAACCGTGATCACCTCGGAAGTTCCGAAGCCCCTCTTATAGCCACATGACAAATATGACAAAATATCCACCAAGGTCACGCGATAATTCCGCCACCAAGACTAGTACTAGACTAGACTAGACACAACGGATCACAGAACATGACGTACATATATAATCAGCCCTCGTCCATATGATCTTCTCCAGAATCTTCGTTCTTGACAATATCGATAAGCTTTTTCAACTTGTTGACGCTCTTCGGAGACATGTCACGTGCAATGGCGAGCCAGTGTGCTGATTTCGCCTCATCTCCCACAAGTCGATACACCTTGGCAAGCTGGAAGACGACATTCGATTCCTCAGGCGAGCTATCGCGAAGCTCGTGCAAATCTTCAATCGCCTCCTACGAACCTCAGATAAGCATCTCGTCATCCATCAAAACACTGCGCAGTCCCGTTCCCACCTTGTATCGCTTCAATGAAATTAGCATTTTCGCTCGTCGATAACGGACCAGCGCATTGCTAGGAGCCAGTCGCACAGCTTGGCCAAACAGACTAAAAGCTGCAGCCTTATCTCCACGACGTTCCACAGTCTGATACGCGGATACACCAGTGAGCAACTCTCCCTTATCACGGCGGACGGAATCGGCTCACCATCCCCACGCATCCAAGAAGCACCGCATTTTGAGGGTGTATCTCCAATGCTTTGCGGTAATGGTATTCCGCGAGCCGGATTTTGCTCGTTCGCAGATAGCAAGTGCCCAGACCGTACCTGTCATCGTGAGTCTTATCTTACTCCGAAAGTCGATTTGTCCACACGTACCAGGCGTTGTAATGTCGTTGGTCTGCGCGTAATGCAGTTTGAAAAAACGAAATGGCTTGTTCAGTGTCTTCATCAATTGACTCGTGCCCACTCAAAGTGAATGCATATGCACAGGTCGGGTCCAACTCAGCTGCCCGCCGAAAACATGTCAAGGCTTGTGAGCGCTCTTTCTGGAGCGAAAACAAATTTCCAGCGGCGATCCAAGCCTGCGGCGAATGTGGATTGATACTCATGAGCTCCTGAGCCAAGAACGATAGTTGTACGTTTTGTTGCAAATGCCACAGGAGCGTCGAATACACATCCATGTCAGAGACCCGATAAGGCTCGAGTGCACGAGCTGCCTTGAAAGCCCGTTCAGCCTAGGATGCACGTAAGCTATGATACCACATAACCGCAGGGGGAGAGCTTGGCGAACAAATGACGTACAGAGGCATATTCCAGTCGTTCATAGTGAGCCCGCCCAACCATGGACAACACCCACGATGATTGCTGGTGTATGGAAGGCATGCGCTCGAGTTCCATTAGACAAGAATAGCAATCATAAACAGACATTGCTCTAGTGGCCCGCGCGAATCGTCGCATCAGATCGTAGATATAGTAATCAGCCATTTCTTGTTCGTAGGCTTCTTGAGCTGCTCGTTCATGAGCAGGAGTCCAATGGCTCGGTGCTGGTGAAGCATCGGAATGGGGTGATTGAGCAGGCGAGGTGGAAGATGCCACCTCTGCGATAGCCAAAGTATCCTCTTCGATGTCGGATCCTCCTGAACGTGACCGTGAAGTCGCAAGTTGACGTCGACGTTCTCGTAGCGGTGGGTGCTATGGTAAGCGAACAAATCAGCATCTTCATGAAGAATTGATGACTTCACGTCACGTTATGGCGGGAACCTGACCTTTGCGACTTGTTTATTCATAGTACCGCTCAACAACCGAGTGCTCCGCCGCGGGCCAATGCCATTGTTCCCAGGATGTCGCTCATTTTTTCCAACCCCAACAATGCTCCTTAGGTTCTGAATGGGCTGAGAACGACGACCCGGTGATGAGAAGATGTTAGCAAATTTCAGGGCCGGGCGGGCGCGTGCCTTTTTCAAGGGTTCGTCCACTATCAACTTGGATTGCTTCGATTTTGCCAAATCGACGCTCCGCTGGCGGGTTGTTGAACGCAAACGCTTCTGTACTGGTCCAGTCTCATCTGTTGATGAAAGTGGCCTAGGAGGTGGTTGAGATGGGCCCGCTAGTGCATCTTCCACGCGAAGGCCGCGAGACGCCATCTGGTGGTGAAAATGGTTGTCTGCATGAAAGAACGATTCATTGGTAACTCTGAAAGCCATAGAATGAGCTTAGATCTATCTCAATCGAGTATGTGGACATACAGTGAGTCCCGTGGTGGATGTGGTGGCTCTATTCGAAACGCTTGAGGTGGATTTTTCCAGCCCCGGACATGAGTGTTGTTTTCAGCAACATCGGGGGTAAAGAACCCGACACCTGTGGCAGTTGGTCCTGGCACCACCTTGATAGTTGGGGGCTCTTCAGGAGGGTTTTGTTTTGTTGGCAATGGTCGAGGCGGAAAGATCTCGTCAACTTCAGGCGCAGAACCTGGATGCTTGATTGAGATCGATCTGAAAAGTCATCCTGGAGCCACTTACCAAGTGTGCACAATCCTTGGAATGCTTCCCAAAGGAATGGATTTAGTGCTAATGCCTGGCGGAAGCTAACGATAGCTTTCTCGGGAAGATTGCCCTTCGACGCCATTGTTCCTGCCCGACAGTGGAGAGCAGCCTCTTCGGGAAACGCTCGCGACGTACGGGGACCCATTGACTCTGGTGAACGAATCAGACGATTACAAAACAGACCGACTATACACGCACGCGTTGGAACATGGTCTGTATCCTTGAGAGCAGCCTCAATAGCTTCGCACGCTTGCCGGTAGCGCGAAAGAGCCATACAACATTTCCCTTTGATTTCTAGGCAGCCACTGCACTTTTCCTGCTCAGTGCCACTCACTACGTATAGTGCAGAATGTGGCTGTCGAGCGCGAAGGAGGGCGGTCGCGTAGAGATGACGTGCATCATGGTCGTGTTCGTCTATAACGTGATATCGTTCGGCATAAAACACGGCGGACTGGACGAGATCATAGTCAAGACATGTCCATATCAGCGACCGAAAACGTTGTCCGATCTGAGGAGAAGGTACGGCCGAGGAGGCAATGGCTTTGAAGCCTTCCTGTTGCATAGCATCAGCCCAAAGGCGTAAAATATCTGCAAGGAACTGGTATGAACGTTGAACGAGATTCTAGAAGGAGCACCAGTCGCGTAAAAAAACTGTAGGCAAAGATGAGTCAAACGAGTACAAGATTTTCAAAACGGACCACAGCGAAACCCGGTCGACGCGTGTTTAAACCAACAACAGACACATTCACATGTCACGTGACAATTAGACATTTCAATGAATTAAACTACAAAATAATGTCTACATCCTCAGTGACCATGCCCATCTGCCTCTGGCTTCGGTTCTGCAGGAATCACGATCAGCTGAAAGAACGCCCATCTCGAGATGATTCTCACCAGGAATGCATTGAATGGCATCGTCAATCCGCAATAGAGAGATGGCTGCCTCATATGCAGACTTCAAGCTCCTCACCTTGCTCACCGTGGGCTCCAAAACGCCTGCAGAAACATTGTCTCTGACGTCACCATTGATGAGATCAAGTCCGTAGCGCAAAAGCACTTTTTTTGGATCACCAGAAGGTGCGTTTTGCGCTGCGTTGTGGTAGGAACGGAGCTTGGCGACCAGTTCAGTCGAGTCTTTTGCTGCGTTCACAGCGAGCTGCTTTGGAATCGATAACAAAGCAGCTGCAAATTCCGCAATAGCTAGTTGCTCTCTCGAGCTCTGGAACATAGTCAGAAGTCCACGGACGTTTTCAAATAAATAAAGCACTGACGAGCGTCGTGGCAAAGTTCTCCAGGTAAATGCTGAGAGCAGATTCGACTGCACCACCACCAGGAACAACTGACCCGCTCTCGAGAGTTCGCTTGATGATGGATAATGTGTCATGCAATGCCCTCTCCATCTCGTCCAGCATATAATCATTCGCCCCACGCAGAACAATGGACGCAGAGTTGACAACCTTTGTCCCCTTGATGAGAATGAGCTCGTCGTCGGAGATGCGTTCCTGTGAGACCTCATCTGCTACGCCTAGGTAGCTGGATTCATAAGTCTCATTCCCTTCAAGATCTGCGAGACTCGAAATCAGGGTCCCTCCTGTGGCCTTTGCAATGCGCCTCAGGTCCTCCTTGCGGCAACGACGCACGGCCATTGCCCCTGCTTCTACGAATTCCTTCAAGCACAGATCGTCGATGCCTTTCGTAGTGAGAACTACGTTAGCTCCTGCGACGAGGATTTTGCGAATGCGTTCGAGAGTTATTTCAGCCTCACTATGCATCTGTCAAGGGTGGTGTTCAACCAAGAACACCACTGAACGCACCGTTTGCGGATCTGTTCTAATTGATCTGGGTCATCCACGAGAATTTGCACACCTAGCTGCATCCGTGCCTTTTGGAGATTTATGTCAAGACAGGCTATCTTGGCATTGGTGATCCGTTTTTTCATGGCTGAGAGCGACCGTCAGCGGATGAATGAAATGAGGAAATGGACGAAACCTTGACTAGCAACCGTGCAATTTAGTGCATAACCTTGAACAAACAAGGATTCCCTTGCACTTCTACCGTGTGCTTTCAAAATGTTTACGGCTTTGACTGGGTACTTGATGTCCCCTCGAAGATTGATTGATCTGACTGCAAGCATTGCATCGACAGCCATGGGAGCAAAAAGATCGTCGTCGCTTCGAGAGACCATTCAGAATCTGTGCAGACCGGGACAGGATCTCTCAACGCACTTTCCAATTATCTTGCTGGCCATGCTGGTCTTGGCCGCATTGATCAAGGCTTCGCGACCCAAAGAATCGACTTTGATGCTGAGATTATCTTGCATGAACCTCACTGCTTCCCTACAGGCGAGCCTGTAACCGGTGATGATGGTAGTGGGATGAATTTTGGACTTGACGAGTTCATTGGCACGACGAAGCAGCTCGGCGGCAATGATAACGACGGAAGTGGTTCCATCACCGACTTCCTTGTCTTGCTTTTGCGCGAGATCCACGAAAATCTTTCCGGCCGGATGCTCCACGGACAAGAGAGAGAGGATGGTCGCGCCATCGTTGGAGATTGTGACCTCCTGCATGGGGATAAATGGTACGAACGCGGGACGAAACGACGCGCTTACACCGATGTTGTCGACGAGCATTTTATCGAGACCAAGGGGTCCTAAAGAGCTCTTGACGATGTTAGCGATCGACAGCGCTGCGGTGACTGGGTTGAAGGGTTCAGTCGAGGTGATGATACAACACGGGGTATCGCACTCGCCATTCTGATCACGGATGTCCTGGCCAGTCACTCTGTCGCCACCCAGGAAAGCGCCTGCTCGTGGATCGCGTTGGAACATGGTTGCGATTTGGTTTCTTTGCTTATGCAAGCCAACTTAACTAGTTGTTCTGTATACTCACGCTAGATGTGAATGGCACCACCAAAACGACGGGTGTCCTACGTGATACCGCCACCGGTCGAGCACGTCTCCCGTCTCAAGCTACCGCCCTTGGGACTTGCCCGCAATGGCTCAACCCGTCCCCTCCTCTTCCCGTCACAACACCACCCGGACGCTACACCCAACCCCACCCTTCCCAGACACCGCCTTGGCGTCATAGCCCTCGCGCTCGACACCACCACCCACCTACAAGGTTCCGCGTCACCCCGAGGTATATTATATTCGGGCGGTCGAGATGGACAGGTCATTTCCTGGGATCTCGGGCTGACACTCGCTCCAAGGCGAAAGCCATGGTCGCGGCGGTGTCGTACTGCTAGGTGGGAGACCTTAACAGGAATGGAAGACGGGGACGAGGAGACAGAGGAGGAAGAGCGACGGGATGGGGACATACTCGGCGATGTCAAAGAGAGTGGCGGCAGAAAGCGGAAGAATAGCATCCATGACGATGTCCCCTACCAGCTTCAGTGGGAACTCGATCCTGACACGCTCAGCTTCACTACGGTAGGAAAAACGTCCATCCCTATCCCTTGCTGAAATAACACGCCGCTAGGATCCACAATTCAGACAATGTGCACAGACGCACACAGATTGGATCAATGACATACTTCTCTGCAACTATAATCAGACCGGTCAGTATCTCGTACTTTGCTGTGTTATGCACCTGACAATGTGATCTAGTAATATCAGCCTCCTCGGATGGTACCATCAAAGCATGGAATCCGCATTCAGTTCCTTTGACAGAACCCTCGATCGTCGGCACACACGCTGACTATGTGCGCTGCCTCACTTTTTGGTAATTTATTTGCAATTTTGCACACTCAACCTCTTACCAACCATCCAGTCGTCAGTCAAACTGGATCGTTTCGGGCTCATTCGACCGATCAATCAAGCTATGGGATCTGTCCTCTCCGACACCACAACCTCTCCTGACCCTCAATCCTCCTGACACGAGTGCACCGAAAGCGTCTATATATGCTCTGGCAGCGGATCCACTTGGACATGCCATCGCCAGCGGTTCTCCGGAGCGTGTGATACGAATGTGGGACCCTCGCTCCGGAAAGCGTACCGGGAAGCTTGTCGGTCACACCGACAACATACGAGCCATATTGATTTCTGATGATGGTAGATACGTACGATCATGCGTTAATCCCACTTTTACCCTCTCTCTAAGCACCCTTTTCAGCTTCTCACAGGCTCTACCGACGGTGAGCAAGTCCCATACACTGCTGCAGCTTGATCTCACGATGACTTAGCTTCTATCAAACTTTGGTCCCTATCCTCGCAACGCTGCTTGCATACATTCACGTACCATACGGATTCTGTGTGGTCTCTACATTCCAGTCATCCCTCCCTCAAAAATTTTTATTCGGGGGATAAATCCGGGATTGTCTGCAAAGTGGATGTTGAAGGCTGTTCAGACATCGCGGATGGCGTGTGCATCGTTCTTGCAAGAGAACCGAGTGAAGAAGGCGGAGAGGGAGTAAACAAGATTATCACCGCCGACGACGGTTTGCTTTGGACGGCGTCAGGGAGCTCCAACATCAGTCGCTGGAAGATCCCCAAGCGACCGCCGAAACACGATCCGGGCGATCGAGACTTATTTTCAGATTCTACTGTCACAACCAAGCACATCTCGACTGGAGTGGAACCAAATTGGTCAGCTCAGTCTCCTCATCAAGGTAATATCTTTTCAGGTGATTTAACACAAAACCACTCATATGACGCCCCAAGGCCGCAAGGACGACGAGCTTTCTTTGTATCCGAGAGTTCCACTGTCCTCCCTGGTTAGGCTCACCTTCCCGAATAATTCGTTCTCGCCGTCATTGCTCATGTCTCGGGGGCGCGATGCAGAGGTGGCTACCCTATATTCTGCCGCTTCGATCGTATCCGTTCCAGGTGGGCAGTCACCGTTCAATGTTGCTTTCCAGCACCCCACTCCACTCACCCCTTCAAACACCCAAAGAGATACAAGAGGCCATGTTTCAACCAACGACCATGACATTCATGAAGCTCGCACAACTTGCCCAGCTCAGGAACTGGGCGAACTTGCCTCGGATGTGACTCCTTTCAATTCCCATCCAGACATGATAATCGCAGGCTCTCGTGGGCTCGTTCGAGCAGTGTTGTTAAATGACCGCATGCATGCTCTCACGGTTGATACGACGGGTGAAGTTGCTGTATGGAATATCGTCCGTGGAGTGTGTTGTGGTTGGTATACGAAAGAGGATGTCCAAGCTGCTAGTATCCATGAGAGCTTGGATGGCAGCGCTCGTAGCAGAGAACGGAGTAGCGCGAACGGTGATAAGGAATGGAGTCCTCGCGAGGCACTCGAGTCAGTCAGAGAACGTATCGAAGGAGAGGCCGTCGTGTCCCCCTGGTCGTCTGTGGACACCAAGACCGGTATCCTCACGGTGCACATGAATGAGCGATGCTTCGACGCTGAAATCTATGCTGACGAAGCAGGCTTTGATTCGGACAAACAGTTTAACGATGAGTTCAGAAGTGCGTCTGTGCAACGATCTTGGAAAGGTCCATACTAATGCGAGGCCAAAAAGTCAACATTGGGAAGTGGGTCCTTCGGAATTTATTCCTAGGTTTCGTTCGGGAGGAACAACGCATTCAGCGGAAACGAGATGTCCAAGACTTGGACTCTAGTCTACCAAGTCACACCAACGGGCACCGTGGCCCAGCAGGATTGAACTCAGATCTTAATGGTCACTTTTCTGGCGCGACCGGACTCTATTCACCTCTCGAAAGATCGTCACCTCGCCTGCCAATATGTACGACTGTTGTTACTTCTACAAGCGCATTACCAGCAATTCTCCCTGCCCTACCCTCCGTCACTAAGCCTTCTCCCTTACTGACTCCGATGATACCCTTAAAAATTGCTGGCTTAGCGAGTACACCCCGATCACCTTCGTTGGACAAGCCACCCATTCCTCGTCCAATTCGAACTCACGGACTCGACATACCCCCATCAAGTGCAAGTCGCGAACCGGATCATTTTTCCGCGGGTGGTCGCCGACCTTCCACGGCGAGTACTGCTCTATCTGACGGCGATTTTGCGGGCTGGGTAAGCCCTGGAAGCCCTCCCCGTCATGTTGGTGACTCCTCGGGACCGCTTACCCCGGTTTCGCCGGGCGGGGGTTTTATGGGCCGTCTTAAAATCCTTGGAAAGGGACCAGGGCGAAGGACAACAAATGACATTGTCCCGAGTTCCCCGGTTACAAACAGTGTTGTGGACAATCTGGCTGTTCCCGAGGTGAATTGTTCGGACCGTCAGTATCGTTGTTTGTCTGAAATTCTTTAGGACAACGGGTCTAGCTATGCAAGGGGACCTATCCAAGTCCTACTTTCAACTCCCCTTTCTCCACCATCATCGAGCGAAGTTCCCACTCTCTCGCTTCCGCCCAACATGATGGTGATGATGTCGGACGAATCATATCCTGGGTGGAAAACTGTGTACCGAGGTAGCGTCTCGACCACTTGGGCCGACATGTATACCCTCGAGGAAAACATGCCACTCTGGTTGCTCGAATATGTCCTTTTTAACAAGGCTGCTGTTCCACCTACGGGAAAAATCGGCTTCGTTCTACTACCTTGGCCTAATCCAGATCCTGATGGTGAACAGCTGCCCGAGCTCTTGAATGTGTACGTTACGTGGTTCGTTGACTGCTCGATGCTCAGCATTATTATGTTTAGTACTCAGTCGAAGTTGACTGCGAGCAAGTTTCTTCGAGTACGTAAACTGACGCATCATGTAGGTAACCATCTCCCGAGAATCACTTCGAGTTAGCTCATTACATTCCAGGTGCAGGAAAAAATAGAGAAACTATCTACCAATTCTCAATCTTCCTCCTCTGTCGACGCGCTGACACCTGGTTCTCCAAGTGTGAAGACCTTACGGATACGAGCTGAGGAAACATATGAAATACTTTGTAACGATACGGTACTTTCACTGGATATGACCCTTGCTGCAGTACGGCAATACTTCTGGAGACAGTCTTCTGAACTGACCATGTACTATCGCTTGAGAAGTCATACAGTGGTAGAGGGTGTTATCGATGTTTCGAGTTGATACGATACCTGTTAGAATTCATACTGTAACCAATTTTATCACCATCAAATGCAGTAGTAACTCGTAGTACCTGACACCCATTCTTGCTGTACTCGGCTGCAGGCAAGTCAAATATTGCACATCTAGCCAGGACCTAGTTCATCCCACTTGATCAAACAGATCTGCGCGCAGAACGCCATGGCTAGCGCCGACGCAGGACAGCCAGTAGAAGACACAGAAGGTCAAGAGAGGGCTCCATGTTAGTCTCGTGAGGACACAGCTGACTGTACTGAAATCATGTCTACTACCAGACAATTTGTAACTGACAGATGTAGTCCGTTCAATAGAGCATACGGAATGAAATGTTGCAGTACATGAGCACTCGGCAAGAATAAATGGAACCTTTGCCCAGTGAGGATGAGTTGCTCGAGATGAAAACCCGACTCGAAAACTCGCTGCTGTCAAACCACCCAGAGTTTTATAAATGTTCACATCAACTCGAGATTGCTTGGTATGCATTGGCAAATCCTATAAACACTTTATGGAACTTCAGCGGGACGGTCTTCCGAGTTGCTTTAAGACTGCTTTCGTGCCTTACCATTCACTACTTTACAGGTTGACCAACCAACAAAAAATAAGATACTACATAATTTACCTCTCCACCCTGCGCATCCAGGACAATTCCAGTCGACCTAGCACTTCGTGCGCGTCACATCGTGTGCCATCGTTGCGGTCACAATTAAGTAGTGGGAGCCTGGGAGGTGGTGATGGTACGAGCACGGCCGTGTCATCGACGTGACGGCGTCATGCACGCTGTGCACACGTTGTATCGTGTCAAGTAGCGAGTGGTGGCGGTGACGGGCTCGGAAGAGGTCCAGTTTGTAGGCATGCGTCGAACGAGCCATTGGGCTCGTCGACAGCTCGGGAAGGGTCCAAAGGAGACGGGGACATGTCGAACAAGTCAGCGCATTCGTCGATAATTCGGGGGAGGTCCAGACGGGGCGGCCGCATGTCGAACAAGCCAGCACGCTCGTTGACGGCTCAGAAGGGGTCCGCCGGGTCAGGTGTGCATTGAACGAGCTAGCGTGCTTGTCGATGGCTCGGGAGGGGTCCAATTGGGACGGGTTGAACAAGCCAGCACACTCGTCAACGGCTAGGAAAGAAATCCAAATGGGTCGGAGGTGCGACAAACGAGCTAATGGGTTCGTTGACAGCTCGGGAGGGTCCTGACAAGGCTGGCGGGCGTCGAACGAGCCAGCACGCTCGTTGACGGTTTGAAAGGGGATCAAAAAGGTCAGAGATGTATCGAACGAGCTGGTGCGCTCATCGACAGCTCGGGAAGATCCAAAGGGGGTGGAGGTGCGTCGAATGAGCTAGCACGCTTATCGACGGCTCGTAAGGAGTCTAGTCGGGGCATGCATGCAATGTGCAAGCCATTGGGCTCGTTGACGGCTTGGGAGTGACCCAAAGGAGATGGGATGTATTGAACGAGTCAGCACGCTCGATATCAACTCGGTAGAGGTCCAGGAGATGAGCAGGTGTGTCGAATGAACCATTGGGCACGTCGACGACTTGGATGGGGTCTACAAGTGGGGCATGTGCGTTGAACAAGCCAGCGGGCTCTTGGATGCGAGCCGTTGGCCTCATCGACGCTTCAGGAGGGTTCCAGGAGCAGCGGGGGTATGTTGAACGAGCATTGCGTTCGCTGACATGACTTGATCCAGGTGGCGGGCAGTACACAAACGGCTGCACCATCACCGTTGCCGTGTGTCCGAATTGGGACATATTTGGCCATGTTTATCTAGTGTTTTGGTCGTGTTTGTTATTCCCACAATTTATAGGGGCTTGCCAAAGTGCACGTGCACCAGAAGAAATAGCTGCTGCATCACGTGTTGGGTACTTGTGACACATGAGCGTAAGAAAGAATGAGACTAGGATGCCTTGTTCATACTCGACAACGAGTGAGCAATCACGGAGTGAATATCTATGCACCGATCTTGGCATACTTCCATACACTGTCATATATAAGGTGAGAAAGGTGAAAGCGCGACAGTGGAGCAAGACTCACCCTGAGCGTAACCTCAGCGGTGATTTGTCCTGACTGCCAAACATTCGTGATGGAAGAAAGCGCAGGCATGCATGCGACAACGACAACTCCATCCGATGTACTCGTTTCTTCTTCAGTGGGATCCAGTCGGATTTCGTCCCCCCGCACAGCCTGAATATGCTTGAACTCGGGACGGTGTTCATTCGACATATCCCTTACCGCAGAACACGACGCGACAAGGCCAAACATCTCGATGCCTGCATCAGCGAGTGCAGTAGTCGCCGCTATCGCACTAGACGCTATACAACCTTCAATACCATCATTTTCAATGATCGTGATGAATACATCTATGGTTGATTTTGGAAACAGTTCTAGACAAACGGATGACGCGATTGATTGATGGATTGCAACAGCAAGGGATCTGTCTTCTGCGTCCTTGGAGAGTTCAAGAATCTGACCGAAATCGTCAGAACACGGGAAAGCGCTCACATGAAGGGGTGATCGACGACGGGTACACGAGAACGGCGCGAACTTGACTTCGATGTTGAGTTTACCCTTTTCACTGTAAGTACTGGACTTGGATTGCCTTGGACCATAGCTGTCGAAAGGTAAAAAGTACTGTCTGGCGGACCGTGTTCACACTCACACGGCACATGCCAACTTGGTCTTCTCTGTCTCGATGTAGGCCGAGCCATTTGCTTGGCTGATCAGTCCGGGCTGCAAAACTTGCAAGGATGGATCAGCCTAGAGGACATGTCATGCATTGCGTCCTACAGATTGGGCGTATGTCCGTCGACTGTCGACCGGGTCGCGCACCCCAGATGGTGGTGCGCTCATGTCCGCGTTCGAAAACTGGGGGAAAACTTTCTTCTGGACCATTTATGCGCCTTCTGTCGAACGGATTTTGAGCCATCGAATAGTAGATGGATTACATAACGAGTCGGTCCGTCAATGAAGCTCTCCTTCTCCCTTGCCAACAAGAACACAAAGTCGCTCGGTGTTGCCCCTCCTCTCACAAAGCCAGCAGCGTTCTCGTTGCTAGACGATGAAGATACCCGAGATGTCGTCCCGATTGCTACGAGCAGTAAGGACGCCAACGCGAACAAAACTCTTTTGGCTGGCAGCATAGCGGCTTCAAAGACAGCACGAAAACGTATGGAGCAGGAAATGAAGATTGATGCTACCGTCTACCAGTACGACGAAGCCTGGGACAGGATGCAAGAAGTAAAGCAAAGACAGAAGGAGGCCAAGGAAGCGGATGCAAAGCAACGCAAAGTGGGTCCACGTCATTTCATTTTTGTGCGAGCATTCACAAGCAGCAATTCAGCCCAAATACATCGCGGGACTGTTGAATTCCGCTGCCACTCGCCGGTTAGATCGTCTCAGAGCCGAAGAGAAGATGCTTCAGCATGAACGAGAAATGGAAGGAGATGAGTTTGCAGACAAGGAGGCCTTCGTCACCCAAGCATACAAGGACCAGATGGCCGAAGTTCGAGAAGCTGAGGAAGAGGAGGCGCAGAAAGAAGGTTTGTCTTAGTATCTCATCTGTGACCGGTTTGGGATGAACGCCTGTTTTTAGAGGCCGAGAAGAAGAAACGGAAGGGTGCAACGACCGGGATGGCATATTTCTATCGCAAACTACTGGAAGACTCAGAACAAAAGCACGAGGAAACGGTTGCTGCTGTTACAGAACGCAAGCCGCCTATCGGGCCCCAGGGCCCGTCCCTAACCATCACCAAGCCAGCAGACTTTACACCAACGTCCGACGTGGAGTTAGCTCGTCTTGCACGTGAGCAGGGAAAGGAGGTTGAATTAAATGACGATAACCAGATTGTCGACAAACGAGAATTGCTGTCGGCTGGTTTGAACCTCTCAGCTCCTAACACACGTCGTGTCGGATTGCAGATGATTACCAAGAAATCGGAGGACCACACTGGGCCCCAATTTCATCGTGCCGCCGGGACAGCAGCGAGTCGCAGAGAAATTACCGCACGAAGGACAGCAGAAATTCGTCAACAGATGGAGGAAGAGCGAGATCGGCAACAGGCACAGCGGGACGGAGACGCGGAGGAAAGTAGGCAGAGGATCGTCGCCAAAAGGAACACTGAAGCAGATGTACAAGACGCAATGGCCCGGTACCTAGAACGGAAACGTCGGAAACTAGAGGAGGGCGTAGCTGCGACAGTGGACGCTGAAGTCGCATGACGCATGATTTGAAGCATCCGGTTTCCGTGTCTAAAGTCCAAGGATGGAATGTATCTTTTCGTGTCAGCAGGCCTGGTGGAGACGTTCTTCCCCCATCGAGAGCACTAGTCGTTTAAATTCTCGCAAGACGGCCGCTGCGGGTGGACGTTTGTCTGGGTTATGGTTAAGCATTGGCGCTGTAAGGTGCAAAAGTTCGGGAATGTAAAGATTGGCAATCTAGGGTGGATCTCAGCGGGCGTCGGGATGAAAGGAAAGAGATCATTGATACCTTGCATGCTCTGAGTATGAGGATTGCCAAAGCCCACACGTCGATCATATAAGGATTGCATACTTGGCCACTCTCGAGTTCGGGCGGAACCTCTGTGCCTTTTGGCCAGCAAGCCACCGGAGCAACTGGGTAGTCGACTTTGCGGCTGAGTTCATAATCGATGCACGCACACCTGCCACGGTAATCGGTGAGGAAGTTGTGTAGTGATATGTCGAGGTGAACGATGTGATTTCTGTGCATGAAAGCAATGTGCTTTGTGGAAAATGTTGGCGGCGGCAAAAGAAGGAGATCGGGAGGAAAGTGAATTCACCTCTATGCATTGATGAATTACTGATAGGAAATCTTGTACCTTGGAGGGTATCTCAGGGAACAAGTGGGAGGACCATTCTTCCATCACAATGAAACATATGCCGTCCGCGGGCAGGTCGATTATATCGAGGACGGCTGTACTGTGGGTGTCATGAAAGGTACTTGGAGACAGGGAAAGGAACCGACGGATAGAGTGATTCATAGGATCGTGGCGTAGATGAGGGGAGGACAAGTGTCGCACGCTTTGGACTTCCCTGCTCAACCGATTGACTGCCTTGATCATCAACTTGATTCCTGTCGCACAGCAGGTCGCTCTGAACAGATTTTCTGGCTAGTGGGGGTCAGATGAATGGGGGCAAGAGATGGGGCAAGAAATAGCGACACACGAGGCCGGGATCCTTGCAGAGAGCGCTGTCGTCAGTGGTCACTTGGGACGGATGGCAACAAAAGGGCGCGGTGACTACTGCATGGCGTCGATAGTGCTCTCTGACGTCGCGCACGGTGTCGAGGCGATAACCGTTGGATAGGATGAGATCACGGTAGGATGGCCAATATGGGGCGAGACGCGCGTTGAGCTGGTCGTCGTCGAGGGACGAGTCCGAGTCCGAGTCCGAGTCTGAGGGAGAGTCGTACTCCCAGTCTACGGAGGAAGGCATGAGTATATGCGAACTGAAGGGGAGGAGGGGGAATAAAATACCCGCATGGTTGAGACAAACATGCCCAGTTTGTCACTCGACCATGGACGGAACAAAATCCAACAAGACCGTCTTCGTTGGCGGACTCGGCGACGACGTCGACGAGGCCGCCCTGTACGAGTCTTTCTCTCCTTTCGGTGCGTACTCGCCGTCACGTCCAACGCCGACGACACAACCAACAACCCCCGCCTCAGGGGACATCGTTGAAGTACAGCTACCGCCAGCGACGACCAACCCCACCTCCGACTCGGGTGCGCGTTCAACACTTTCCTGGCCGTTTCACCAGCGTTCAGATCCCCCTTAGACCCAAAACATCGCGGCTTTGCCTTTGTCACATACGCTTCCCCTGCAGACGCCCAGGACGCGATTGACAACATGGACCTCAACGAACTCCGCGGAAGGGTCATCAAAGTGAACATCGCGCGCCCATTCAAGGCTGCCATTCAGCCGGGTGCCGGAAACAGAGCCAGTATGTAGTTTATTTCTCAGCCCTGCCAACAAATAGTCACCGTCTACCACCAGTCTGGGAATCAGAAGAATGGTTGAGGCAGTACGCAAAGCCACTTGCTCAAAGTGGTGGTAAGAAGTTCCCCCGCGTCTCAGCACGCCGTCACTCAATCCAATAATCAGGTGTTCAAGGCCGGAACGCACAACGGAGTGCTAAAAATGCAGGCGACGAAGAAGCACCAGCCTCTGCCGACGCGAATGATGACGAGGATGCCATGGAAGAATAGCCGAGTCATGAGCGTATAGCGTGTAATGTGAAACAACGAGCCCTTCAAAAGTCTCTCGGATGGTTCATGTCTGATTCCTCGAATTGTGCACGAGCACGCTTGATGTCCTCTTGCATGAATAGTAATTCTTCCATTCGAGCAAGCTTTTTTGCATCCGCTGGTCTCGATAACGCCCGACGCAGGTCTTCTATCGACAGTCGGGTCTTTCGTTGTGGTCCACCCGCCGTTTGGCACTGTCTCGCCAGAGTCACGAAACGCTCGGTCATATAGCGAAACAAAAAGAAAACGCACAACATCAACAATAAACTCGACCAGTATCTCTTCCATCACATTCACCGTGTCGTTCGCCGGATTCCTGTCGTCTCCAAAGCCATACATTAGGTTTTTGACTAGATAGTGGCACGATCAGTTGGACGCAAGGCTACCGAGAGCCGCGGACGGACTGACGTTCTTTCATAAAAAGCCCCTTGAAGTTGGCATGCTTGCGCCCCCGCCCAGCGACACCCGTACCAGCACCAACAGTGGCGCCAGTCTCGCGCACGTACGTCGGGTTGTAGGAGGAGAATGTGGTTGGCCTTGGGGCAGCGACCGCTGACGAGGCAGCAGCTATCGGTGCGGGCGTCTGTGGGTTTGACCTTGCCTGGGTTTGTTGTTGAGGGATGTAGCTGTATGGGTACGGCCAAGCCCCGTAACCAGTCACGCCAGACGCATACGCGCTTTGGTAGGCTGCATAACCCTGTGTCTGGTACGCGCCAGGTGTTCCGGGGTGGTAGGCAGCGTAAGGATAAGACGTCCCCGTAGCGTTGTGCTGGTAGTGTGAGTAAGACATCCGAGCGTACTAATACAGACTAGTCTCGTCCACATCCCCCCTCTCTAAATTCCGTGCACTCTCCATCATCCCCCGCACTTTCTGCCACTCCATATCGATGATACCGCGCTCGTCGAGCCACTCCATAACCTTGTCCGCATTGTGAAAGTCACGCGGAGGTCTGACACCACCAAAATATGCAACCTTGACGAACCGATGAGTCTTGTCCTGTGCCTCAACGATTTCCCGTTGCAAGGACTTGTAGAGTGAATACTGCGTGGCGTCACCATCATGTAGAACCACCATTCATGACCAGACGAACCTCCCAGTGACTAAATTGATGATATACTCGAGTGCGCGCTGCGCAAAATCGGCCAAGGTAAAATTGTTTGATGTCTCCTCTCCTTTGTGCATCGTACTCTTCGTTTTCTTCCAAGCTTTCATCCGACTCCACATCCTGCACCTCGCCACATTAGCAAGTGAAGAAGAACGATTTGCACAACAATACCTCGAAATCATACTCATCGTATGACTCTCCACTCAGTCGTCCCTCTAACGTAGATACTCTTCCACCGAGATGGCATGCGTCGCATTGGGGCACCGTAAAGTTTAGTCGAACTAGGGTGAAGTTTGGATACGTTTCTAGCAATTTCTTGAAGTCCAGTCTCCACACGGATGATGCCACGAGGGAATCGCGCATCCCACTCAATTTGCGACGAGTGACCTGTAGTGGCACAGCAAGATATTCCTCCTCTGATGATGTGGTAAATCAGTCGAAAGTTTGGATGTCGAACAGTCAGACCTTTGAGAGCGCTTTCGAGAAATGGGCGTCGGTCAACCAAGGGCCGTACAGCCATGTGGACAAAAAGTTGACAGACAATCTTGAAATGGTGTGCCAGGTCTTGATGAGCGCTTAAACTGAATGCAAGTGGAAGTTGCGCTGAGGGGGCACCCTGTGCGTCGTCATCGACGATAAAATCCGTGTCACTCTCTTCATTGCTATCATCTGAAGTGTCCGACTTTCCACTGTGATGAGGCCTTGCGCCCTTGAAGGGAGTTCCCGCTGAACTTTCCGAATCATCGGCTTCTTCAGAAGATTCGAGTACCATTTCGCTGTGTTTCTTACCCTTTAGCACTTTTAAGAGCAGTCAGTCGGATCATCGCAATGTCTGGATTCAATCTCACTCTTGAGCTTTTCCAAGTTCTTCTGAAACGCCGTCATTTTGCCCCGCGAACGCAAACGACTCTCGAGCACTTCTGCGAATATCTGTCACCGACGAATCGATGATGGAGTTAACAGCCGAGCTACTCACGATTTTCTGCTTCGAGTATATCATCGTCACATTCTTCGGGGGTGGGAGGTCTTACGCCCTTGACCAGCTTGCGTTTGCGAGGTCGATCGTTATCATCAGAGTCAGGAACGACCTTGTTCTTCCTCTTTCGATTTCGTGGGACGAGGGGTTCGTCGAGAGAGTCGTCGCTAGCAGCGCGTGTAGGGATGGAATGAGCGCCCGCGAGACTCTTGTGACGTTTTGGACGACGAGGGGAATGGTCTTCGTCGCTGATTTCGACTGTCTCTGGCTCGAAGCGTATTGCACCGACGTCGCTGTCTGCGTCTTTGTCATCGTCTGACGAGGAACTGGATGATTCACGCGTCTGTCTTCGATTTGAAGGCCCTGGACTGGAAGGGGGCGACGAGCCAAGGAAGGCGCGTAATGTTGGTTGCTTGAATTTCCGGGGAGACATGGTTTTTGCCAAAGTCGGCAGAATGACTACGTCTACCACTACGTTTTGTACAACATCGTCAAGCAGCACGTAGTCTGGCCTTTTGTGCCTTTCTAGCCTTTTCTTTCAAGATCGTAGAGCCAACGAACCAGCCAATTCCTGAGAGACCAACCACGAGCAAGAATGCTGGCAACCGGATGGCCCATTCGCGAGCGGGAAAGTAATCGTGTATGGGACTCGACGTGTCGAAGAATGGCTGTAAAACATGAGACGTGAATTGCGGAATACAGATTGAAGTGACGGACGAGGAGGATGGCCCAGGTCGTGTAGTAGACAAACACCACCACCGCGACGAGCAGCATAGAACCTCCGAGTACTTTGTCACTCACAGCCTGTCTCGACAGCTAAACCAACGACGATAACACAAGCCCGAACGAAAGCTCACCATCGTTGCAGAGCTTGCGGGTTACGCGCGCGCAGTAAAGTTTGAATTCAAGGTTGGCTGTGTATAGGTGAGCGCGGTCCCCCATTGGCATAATGATATGACTCTATCTCATCCTCATAGTTATGATCTCTTATGCCTTTGCATCTCTTGCACACGTCCGGATCCTTCTCTTCCCAGTTGGCCAGATTCCTAGGTCAACATTCGATGCCTATGTGGCAGAGATACGGACTTTCGAGTCCATACGTCTAGGTGACATACCCGGCGATGCAAAAGACGAACGAGGTGCGCTTATCCACAAATTCATATCGCATACTTTTACCAACCCGAGTCCAGCCCGTTTCATGCCAAACCCACTCTCCAATGGCTATCTCCATCTCAGTTTCCCTTCCCACCCTAGCTTGCCGGCCCATTCATCCTTGTCTCTCTTCAGACCCTCGCACTTCAACTTGGGTATCATTGGCATCGCTACTTGTTCCGCTTCCCACCCATTGTCGTCCGCTTTAGAACAATTCGAGAACGCCCTAACTGAGTACTCTCCAGAACACTCGGCATTCCTACTTGCCAAAACTTGCTTTGTCTTTCAGGTCGATGACGAACCCAACGTCAGCCTCGGAGAGAATCCTCCAGGTCTCGCTTTAATTCCGAATGCGATGGGAAACAAAAGGTTGTACATCGGAACATTGCTTGCTGACCTATGCTCGCAGATCTTGGGTGAATTCGGACGCTTGGTGTGTCATGTTGACCTTGAGCCGTACTGCATCTCACACGATCAGGTCCATATATTGGAAACCCCGCTAGGAAACGAGTACCTGAATGCTGCTCTCTTCCCAACCTTGCCTGCGCCTGCAGAAATGCCTTTTGCTCTCGACGATAACTCATATCTCTCCTTTTCCGCACATCCTACTCAGTCAGAGCTCATTGCATCTACCTCTGCAAACAATGGGATGGCACGTAACCCGCCCGGGCCCGGGACCCATCACATGTCAAGCGCAGGATTGCAGCGTCATTCTTCCTTGGGTCCTCCATCGGTTAGGAAACGTATCACCACAGTGGGAACAGCCTCCTCTCATGCAAGGCTTTTCAAAATCTACGGCGACTTCTTTCTACTAGCGGGGAGAACACAGGACGCCAGGATTTGGTCCGTGGACCTAATTTGTCCCCGCGTTTCATGAATGACAACCTTGAAGGTACCAGGAAGCACTTAACCTGTTCAAGACCGGATTGGACCCTGTTTGGCAAGCGTCAACCATGGAAAGTGTGGTAGTAATTTCAGTTCTCGAATCTTGGGCCGCTGGCCAGGGACTTGTGAGTGTCTTCTGCTGTCGACGGTAATCTACGTCATACGTCTTTACAGCAGACATCGATCAGTGATACGAAAGACCCTTGGATGGAGATCAATGAACAACTCTCACAAGCTGTTGCCATTTACCTAAAAGCTAGTGCTCCGCCAGATGCCGTGCGAGACTACTCGTTGTTGGCATTCGTCTACACGTCAGCTGTTCTGCGGCAGGCCTCATTGTTGTTCTGCGTCTGGTCATCGAAAGGATGGGGAGCGTTGGCCTTGGCATCGATGCTACAACCTGGTGCCGCGACTTGCTGGCAGAAGCTTATTTCTGATAACTCCTGGGCTAACCTCGAACGCCTCAGTCCCATCACCGGTATCACTCGTTCGCAAATCGCCAGCACAATTTCACAAGCACACGGCCCTTGGCTATTACACCTTGGGCCTCCCGAGCGCCTTGCCGTCTTGCAGTCCATGGCAAACGTTTACAGTTGCATGGGATACAAGCGTAAGGAAGCATACGTCCTCCGGGAACTGATCAGTTGCATCATGGACTTGGTTGTCTGCGGTCGCGATGAAGACTATCAGCTTCGAAGATCGGATGTCGGAAGTGCTGGCTTAGTCGTCCGTACCCCTGGCCTCCAAAATGGTGATGATGGTTCCACCGGCAACGGAAGTTTGGCGTTTCGACCGAACGAGAGTTTGCAAGGCAATCAAAGTATACTCAAGGTCCTCACGCATGCGTGCAGAGCTCTCGGGGTCGATTTGGAGTCCGTGAACGTGGCTGCGAGTGACGAGGAGAACAGTGTCAAGCCAGACATTGTTCCATCTGAAGCTATGTCGTTGGCAGAGCCACTCACCAATTCGTTTGGATGGCCGGAACTCCAGGTAGGAGTTGTGCGCGAAGCTATCGCGGTTGCTGAGGCACTCCCTGGTAAGTGAACATCCTTGCTATCGACCGAATCTTACACATTCAATAGATCAACTGGCAGTCGCTCGATTTGCGTTATCTGCTCTCAAGACTATGCATTCTATCCTTGCCACTAACGATCAGTCTCACTTATACCAAATAGCCTCGAGGGCGCTAGCTATAATACGGCGGCGTGGTGACGCATCGATGCTCGAGTACTGGGCTGGACACCCTGTTCAAAGTATCGCTGTTCTGCCGTGAGTACTCTTGTATTTGGTCATTGTGCTTGCAGCTAACGGGGTTCCCAGTCTCCCTTCTCATCGCGTCCCGACAGAGAAGCCGATCTCACTCATAGCTGCAAGGGATCCCATGCCCAATGCTATGAACATCGTATCGGGCTCAGCCAACGACCTGTTTTTGTACAATCCTCGAAAGTCCGGCAACACGCAAGTAAGCTGAACAAAATGATTGATGTTTCACGCAAACATTTAACGCGTTCCATGATAGAACAAAACTATTATTGTTCAGAACGAACTTGCTGAACTGGTCATCACACTGCAAAACTCCTTCGTGTTCGATCTCGAACTCCATAATGTGTCATTGATGTAAAATCATTGTCATCCCAGCTCTTCATTCTTCATGGCTGACTCTTTCCAGCACATCAGGGGTCGAAGTCGAATGCAGTGCCATTCCGTCAATCACAATTCCCGCGAACTCTATACATCCTGTTACGATCTCTGCAACCGCCAAGAGGCCAGGCGTCTTGACTGTCAAAGGATGCACCGTCCAAGCACCTAATGGCGCCGACAAGAGATTTTTCCTCCCGGTATCTACAGAAACGGAGGAGGAGCATCAGTCACGGAGACAGTGTATGATTCTTTGCGAGAGCGGACGGACAAAGTACTCGGGGCTCGATTCACGACCGTGGGACAAGGGCGGAAAGCGTTTCACGGCTTTCTTATCGTCACCAAAGCTGAAAACGCGATTTTTGGAGTGCGTAGTCGTCCCAGAACAGCCGTTACTTCGCCTGAGATGGACTTCCCTGACCCACGCGGCAGTTATGCTTTACAATGGGGAGAAGTGCGTCAGTACGCACAAAGTTGTACTCCTTTCTGATTTCCTCTTTCAGGTCGACCATTCGACTCACGCTGGAAAATGTCTCCATTCTACCGGTCGACTTTCTGACACTGTCGTTTGAGGACTCTACGATTGCTCCCGCACAAGAAGCATTGGCAGAGGGACAGCTCGACGTTTTTGAGACATATGAAACCGAGTATGACCTTGTTCACCAACGAGCTTTTTCGTGGAACCGAGACAAGGAGGTCAAAATCATTGACCCAGGACAAAAAATTGTGGTATCTGTCGCATGCTTTGGAAAGGCCAAGTGGTAAGTCTACCTTGACTTGCATAACAAATCCTAATGCATGTCCTGAAGCACTGGTGCCACCGTCCGTGTATCATATGCATATATCCGTCGGAATGACGAATCAGGAACCACGCCAGAGATCTTCTATACAAGACAGTTGACATATCCAATGACCGTCACAGTATATCACATGCTGGAATGTCACGACATGAGCATCATGCCATTCGACGCATTCAGTGATATTGACATTGGCTCATTCCAGAGGGACAGCGATCCGCACGAATGGTGTCTATTCTCTGTTGAAGTGCGGAATACATACGGACTACCGTTCGAGGTCACGTTTGACAGGACTCAGCAAGGTGAGGTCAAGCGTTTATCCTTTCCAGGAAGTCCACTCATCGAAGCAGATGCCCCAAACGCCACGGCGTGTTCAGTCGTTCCACCCGGGTCTACATCCCGGTGAGTCAAATCCTTTTTTTCCGTACCCTTAGGCTAACGGAGTCCTCCCTCCAAAAAGAATCCTCCTCCCAATCAGAAGGTTCCGACTATCTGGTGATATTATTTCACGCCCCATTCCCACTCTATCGGATCGTCAGTTTGTCGTCTCCAAGTCCAATCTGACCGATGCAGAGGCCCAGACTCAAAGGGAATTGTTTTGGTACCGCGAGGAACTACTGCGAGTCATTCGAGGTCGGTGGAAAGAGGTCAAGCTTGTCGATTATTCAAAGTCGAGCGACCCATTACTAACTTTCTCCAGGCTAATGGCAGTCGCCACGGAGATTTGTCCCTGCGACAGCAGCATATGACGATGCATATGCTAAATGCTCTCAAGACAGATCTGACCCGGATTGATCTGTCACTTGTACAATGTTGTCCTGAAGAGCCAATCGTCAGGCCGCTGGGTGGAAAGTTCATCGTGGCACCCAGCACAATTGTGAACATGGTAGCCAAGGTCACCAACAGTGGTTGTATGTTGATCGAACTCGTATTTTATTTTACCTCCACGTTGACGATGACTCAGCCTCGTCCTTGGCCCTGATGCTAGATGTGTCGACGAGTCCGGAAGAGCATATCCTTTTACAAGGCTCACTGACGGACATTGTACTGGGCCGTGTGGAACGCGGCCAGTCACGAGTTGTAGAAGTGCCGCTCTGCTTCCTCAGCGTTGGACACTTTGAAATTGCTGTTGAAGCGCGCCAATTGGGTATCGCTGGAGATAAGGGACGGCGGACAGGTGTGACTCGCTTGCGGGCGATAGTCAAAGAGGATGGATTCTCCTATCCTGAGTAAGTTCCGTCGAACGATAGTGTGTTTCACATGTTTAATTATCCGATTATACTTCGATAATTCATTCTAAGGAGAAAAAAAAACATAGTCCCACCGAGGATTGAACTCGGGACCCTTGCATTCAATGTAACCTCATAAGTACAACGCTCTGACCACTGAGCTATGGGACTATCACTTAGTGAGTTACCTAAGAGTCTGTATGTTCTTGAATCGCCCAAAGAGCTCGCAATTCATCCAATTTCTTTCATGGGCCAAGAACGGCTTCTTCTTCACATCCATTATTAGAGATGTGTAAAAACCTCGTTCCGACTCTCCTCCCTTGTTCTTCCGAGTGGGTAATCCACACGATCGCTTTCAACTCGCTTTCGGGTGACCGCAACTCGCCAGCAATAAAGCCTTCGACCAGCGCTGTCGAGTGGGAATCGAGCGCGGACGTGGGTTCTAGGAAGAATAAGAAACACACGGTCACCGTTCGCCTTGAGGACGCACCATCTAACAACAGCACTTCCGCGGCGTTTAGACCAAGCGCAGTAGCCAGCGCGATGCGCTGCGACTCTCCACCACTCAGAGTTGTCCAATTCCGGTCCCAAAGTTCCTGATCGATTCCCAACGAGTTTGCGATTTCGATTGGGTATGCAAGGCCGCTATCGTCGGCGACAGACTTGGGACGCTTGCGAGAGCTGAACGACGAGATAGCTGCAAGGAAGTCGCGTGGGGTACCCGACAACAGTGAAGGTCTCTGTGGGACGTAAGAGACTTTTGTCCTGAAAGAGGGGACACCTACAAGCGACTCTGTAAGCACGCACCCTCACAGTCATGTAATGGTAGTAAGACGTACCAAACGACTTGGCGGTGCTGGGGACAGAATCATCATGGTTTGGGCGAGTTTCATGAACGAAAGGGTACTTACCTTCCTCTATATAAAATCTGTCCACTGTACACGTTTAGGTGAGAGATACATTTCAGTAGAGTGGTTTTCCTACTCTGGCGTCAGAGCGGGATGCATAGTCGAATTATGGATAGCGCCGACGTACCCCGAGCCACTCTTGCCTTGTAATACGACCACATCGCCTTCGTTGACATCGAAATTTAGCTTGCTGAAGATGGTATGTTCCTTGTCTCTGGCGCAACTGACATCACGAACTTGCAGTAACGGGGTCATAGTGAGTGGGGGTTATCCGAGAAATTGCAATGCGGTCATCCCACGGTATCAACCACAAAAGATAGTTGGTGGGGGTGGCCGTGGATGATATCCTAATAACATGGGTCTAAAAGTAATTATTTTATCTCTATGGCTGAGGCTGAGGAACCATGCCCATCTCTTCTGGCGTCAAGGCTGAGCTCTCGATCATCACACCGACACCAACTTTAGCAGCGTTCTAAACCATGCCGTCAGTGCGGTTATCATGGGCGAGCGCGTATGAAATCACCTTGAAGTGGTCGATCTCACCAGAGACCAAGAACGCGAAGGTTGGAGCAAAGCGCTGCTCCAATAGAGCCGAAACCTTGCCCGTAGAGTCCAGTTGTGCTCTGAACGTTGCCATCCGGAGGTCATACTTGGCACCCAAAGTCGCTATGGCATCTCTCTTCTGAGGTCCTGCGATCACCTGAAGATCTGCCGCCACCTCCACCTTCTCGCTCAACTTTTGCCAATACGTAGTCTGCAAAATACCAGCAGGTTGTAATTGAGCTGTCGCAATCCAATTCTTGTTGGTACTCGTATACTTGGCAAGGTAGGAAGTTGCAAGCTCTGTCAACTCGGGTGTTTGTCGCTGATACAGTGTCTCGAAACCAAGGGCCAAATTTTTGGTGAGTGACTGGAAGTAGCTTCCAATATAGATACCGGTGAGGTCGACCGGTGATGGGTTGACAGCTTTGAGGTTGAGGGAGTAGTCATGACCTTGATAATCTTGTTCCAGCTGTAGCATGTTATGACCGACCTGTTGGGAGAGCTACGTGCGATGAATGAAGACATTGGCCAAGGATAACGGGATAAGTCGCACCTGGGCTTGCATCTTAGTGATGGATGTTTCTGACCAGCCTTGGTTCATCCTTGCATTCACGTTACCCTCATGATCCACGCTTCCTTGCAACAATGTCTAAGAGCTGTGTGAGGTGATTTGAGAGGTCAAGGCAAGCGACACGTTACGTTGTTCGTGGCATATACGGCACCAAAATTATAGGACGGTGCGGCAACCTGAGAGCCAAGGTTGAAGGAATGTGATATTTGAAACGCGGGATTAACGGAAAGATTCTTGGATAGGTCAGCTCTCGCGCCATCAAACATGAAATTTGTTAGGTGTGTCACTGCGGAAGAGCACGGGATGAATGAAAGAGTGAGAGACAGAGAAGAGGCGTACGTTTGACTTCCTTGTGCAAGTTCTCGGCCGTGCCGGGGTTGGGGAGTTCCAACGACCTGCGCCATTGAGCAAAGCGACCGTAGAGGGAAGTGAAAGGGGAGAGGAAGGAAGTGCCAGTAGGTGATTGACGGTCATCGTGTTTTTCAGGAGAGGTGGCCATGAACTCGAAAAAACGCGGGAGGAATTGATCACGAGAGTTGCAAAAAAAAAAAGAAAGTATGTGTGGGATAATAATACTAAATTTGTAAATATCTACCCAGCCCGGAGAAAGCGCTCAACGCGGATATTTTCAGGTAATGTCCCCCATAAGTGCATTCACATCACTCGGGCATGAAAGGATCACAATACTTTGTTCCGCAAGGTATCGCAACATGTGCCGTTTCAACTCGGGTGCGAGTCCTCGACCGACAACGGTACCTATTGGCTGTTTTTCGACACCAGCTACTTGTGACGATTGCTAGTCGGGACTAGCTAAACGTCACACAGAGAAGAGTCACAGAGTTGAATAGATCAGTCGAGAGGTAAGAATGAGTGATAGGGGCCTTAGGGTCAAGGGTACATCAGGGAAAATAAGGAGAGGGTGATCAAACGTGTAACGAGTCGGCAGTCGGCCGGTCGACGGAAAACGAAAGAATATTCTGGAAACTGGTCGAGCGATAGCTCATTGGTGTGATCGCTAACAGATGGTATTGGAGAGTAGAGTAAGCAATTTTTACATCACCACCAAACTTGCTTTGATGGCTCTCCCAGACCAGATGTTAGATACTTTTGCGATGTCGACTATGATCCTGTGAAAATATACGGTATGTGCCAACTTACCCTTGATTCGGTGTTACCTCTCATCCAGCATCCAGCCTGCATCGCCTCTTTTCTATGCCAGAACGATACCCACCATGTGGAGTTCGACCAAAGGTACGGGAAAACAGTCACACGGGACCCCATAGTTGACGGCCTCCACCAGAATTTGTAGCACAGAACCCGCAGTACTTGCATCCCAATAACTCCACGGATTTTGTATCCGATAATCCTGGAGGGACCTATAATTTATGTCATTGTGAGCAGATTTTCTCCGCCAATGGCACGACGTACTCACGATACCGAGTAGTCTGGAGCAACTTCGAGATAGCTGACATGGAGTTTAGAGAAGCGACGCATACATGATGTATTTTGAATTCCTTGACGAAAAGGGCGGGTTCTACTACGAGGTGAGGTCATACATCGGTTTTTGGACGAGAGATTGACACATAATGGTCCCCAGCGTTGGGGAGATACGCCCGTCCATAGCATAGCAGTGTCGTTGTTTGCCGACAAGAATCAAATTCACTTCTTCAAGGACATAGGTTACAGAGTCCATTTCAACACTGACCACAAAGATCGGATTGGCATAAAGGGCATTGTTCGTGCGATCCTAACGACAATTTTGGTATGACGTGATACTGCGATTTCTCCTTTGGTGCTGACTTTTACTGGGTCATTAGATTTCGCACAAACTCGTGTTTGAAACAGTTCACGCGTCTGGCGTAGGAACGGTTTCATCGTTCATATTATTTTTATTCTGTATCTACGTAGCAAGCATTAAGATCATGTGACCAAAGGCAATTCGTTCCCGCACTTCGTCCCTCAGTTTGACGCAAGCACCGAGTTACGTTCAAGCACTCGCCCCCAGTTCATCAAGATGATGACACCCATGCGTTACATTCTCCTCGTCCTCGGCATAATTGTAAGCACGCTGCAACCCCTCTCGCACACAGCCATTTACCAAGTCGGCAACTAGGTCGGACTACACTACATACTCAGTTTCACGCACGATGAATACGGGAAAGCTACATCCATGTCGCGCCTCACAGACTTTATCTCGGGTTCGGGTTCCCCACACAGGGAGACCGTGCCGGACCAGTACTACAAACCACCCGAACCTGTTTACGCACCAGACCGCAAGGCAAACGCTACCTTTGTGATGCTGGTGCGAAACGGTGACCTACCTGGAATCATGAGCAGCATGAAGCAAGTCGAAGACAGGTTTAACCGGAAATTCAACTACCCTTACGTCCTTCTCAATGACGAACCATTCACAGAAGATTTTAAGAAGTATGGCATCCGTCAAGCTCGTGGTTTTTGCTCAATATTTCATTGGTCAGGCACATCTTGGCATTGACTCTTGCTCAAGTGGAATTTGGTTTGATTCCTAAAGAGCACTGGGTACAACCTCCTTGGATTGACGAGGAAAAGGCGTCCGCCGCTCGTGATGATATGGTAAAACATAATGTCATTTACGGAGGTGCGTATCTACCTGAAAATTATAACATGTTTAACATGGCATGATTCCCAGGGAGCGTGTCGTGCGTTACGCTTTTTACGTCGGTTTGGAGTTTTAACAATACCTTGTACCAGTTACCGAAATATGTGTCGTTTCAACTCAGGGGTAACTATCATTAAACTGACTCGTCAAGGGTGTCTGACATCTCGTAGTTCTTTTACAGACAGGAACTTCTCCAGAAATATAGATATTACTGGAGGGTGGAGTAAGCATTGTCTTTGAGTCGGTCGCATAGGCTGATTGCGTCTTGTGTAGACCTGATGTCAAATTTTTCTGTGACGTCGATTATGATCCTTTCTTACTCATGCAAGATCAGCAGAAAGTCTATGGTGTGATTTTTCAAATCCATTCATCGGGAAACCACTCAACGCATGAATATAGGGTTTACCATCTCGCTGTTTGAGTATCCTGAAACCATCCCCACTTTGTGGCAGCATGTCAAAGGTATGTTCACTAGCTGAAATGCCATTCCGTCAGGAAATTCGAACCTTTTTAGCCTTCGCCAATGAAAACCCTGGGTTGTTGCCAATAGACAATGCCATGTCATTCCTCTCCGATGACGGAGGGGAATCCTATAATCGTTGCCATTGTGAGTCTATACGTGTTCTTTCCCCTTCTTATTGTGAACTGCATGACTGCAGTCTGGAGTAACTTTGAAATAGCCGATATGGACTTTTGGAGAGACGAAGCATATTCAAAATTCTTTGACTATTTAGATAAAGAAGGTGGCTTCTATTACGAGGTACGTCCGACAGCCAGCGTTGATGTTCAAACCCAATCTTCACACATGTATCCACAGCGGTGGGGCGATGCACCTGTACATAGCATAGGTGCAGCACTTTTTGCGCGGAAGGACCAGCTTCACTTCTTCCATGATATTGGGTATCGTCACGAACCCTTCCAACATTGCCCTCAAGGAGATTTGCACTCGAATTCCAGATGCTGGTGCGACCCAAGTCAAAATTTCGGTCAGTCCTCCCTTTTAAATCCGATGAGAACGGTTGACCCATTCCTTGCAAGACTATGAGTGGTACTCGTGCTTGAACAAATATGATGCACTGCTCAAGTGACCTGTCGTTCATGTACTTGTCTTTGCTTTCCGTCCACCTTTGCATAGAGTACGTTTTACCGCAAAGTAATAACAAACCTCGGTATGCATAAGGATGATGTTTCGTGATTTGGCAACGGATGACGATTAATGTACTAATTCGCATGCATGGCGGTATACGTGACATCGGACTATACTATGGCAGCAGACTCAGAGGATCGATTGTGAATAGTATTGGAACTAAGTGGGTGTGAGCCGGCACCGAAATAACCTCTTTAGCGAGACAAATACTCACCAAGTCATACATACGTGTCCAATTGGAGCCCAGAGAGCTCTCGACGAGTCGATCCACGTACTCTCCAACGAGGGAGTGCGTAAGAGCTGGTTGGAAGCGCTCTCGAAGTTGGTTTGCCGTTGACTCGCCGAAAGCAGCGAAACAAGGAAGTGTGGAGTCTGCGAGGAAAAGGTCAATGAATTAACTCTGTGACTGATTATCGCCTAACAACCTTTCTGCATGAGCTCTACTAGAGCTGAGGAGCCTCGCGCGTCAATACATCAAATTTAGAAAAAGCAGACAACTCACTGATGATCCGATCGCAGTGTTTCCTTGCGACTTCAAATCCTTCCCGGAACAACCTTCTAAATTCCGAGAAGGCCTCACCAGTGATACCGCCTAATACCTCGACATACTCCGGGGGTAGTTTGAAAGGAGCGGCTTCAAATCCAATATTTCCGGGCGAATTTGAAAGAATGAACCCAAAATCAATATGGATCAGATGGCCCTCCCTATCGAGTAGAATATTTCCGTTGTGGCGGTCCTTTATTTGAAGGAGATAGGTAATAATCGAGTAGCCTTGACAAAGTGAATCGTAGTCCTTAACAATCGCAACTATCTCGAAACACCTTACCTGCGAGGGACTTTGCAAAGTTGCGTTGTGCACGAGCAAACTTGGCTGTGGAGGGATCACCATATGTAGATCTGAAATGATCTAACAACGTTACATAACCCAGCCGACCCTCAGCTAGACGTCGTGCATATTCAGCCTTCTTGATGGAATGTATTGAGACCGCGTCTGTAATTGTCTCAACTAAACCCGACGATGCCCCAGTGATCAGGATGCGGAAGCTAAATCACTCGAGTCAGCCTTGGGCTGAATTGAATAGCCTAGATATGGCGACAGAAGCTTACTATCGAACCCAACATTGACAGCTTTCCTCTTGCCATATCCGCTCAAATTCTCGAATGAGTTGTACAGCAACCTGTTCTTGTCGCAGATCACCTCCCGTCTTCACAATGACAGAGACACAGTCCCAGTTTGCTACGAGTACCTGAGCTCACAAGGAACTCACGCAAGGAAATCAAGTGCCACACCTAGGTGCCCGTAGGGAGATGCATGGCGTATTCGGCTCTGAACGATGAATCAATATGATAAAAGTTAAATATACGGTTTCACGAACCTTTTTCGCAACCCAGGACTCGCTGAATACCACAGCAGATGGATCAACTTTACTCAATTCTCTCTTAATGATCCGCTCATCCTCAGCCGTCTTCATGCTTCCGCCATTTCCAGATCCCTCAAAACTAATTTCCCCTTCGCGCATTCGAGCCATACGTTCTTCCTCCAGGGCGAGCATCTCTTGCATGATACGGTCCCGGATTGCGGCTGCTTCAGCTTGTTGGACACGCATGCGAGTAATACTAGGTGCAGGAACAGTAGTGTCATGAGGTTTGGAGTTACCTTCAAGTAAATGTTCGACCGGACTGTTCGATATTCCATCGGAGGGTCCAACCCCTAGCCAAGTGGGACCAGGTAACCAGCTGAGCGAACCTGATGAAGAAGACGAGATATCTGTTCCGTGAGCTGCGTCGATGTCATGCCACTCTTGCCTAGACAGTGGGGTGACGGTTTCACGGACAAGACTGGCGTTTAGCTGGGCGAGCATAATTGCTGCCGTTCGCATTCGTTCCGAATACTCATCGAGCGATAAAATGCGCTCCCCTCCGCTTGTGCATATGCTAGGAGAACGGAAGGACTCTGGTGGATGGGGAGTAGGTGTCGCGCGAGAACTCGCAACAGACGAATGCGACGCGCTTTGTTCCAACATAGGGGGTGATGGTAATGGGGGGCCTCGAGACCAAGTTGCAAGCTCAAGTTCCCGATTTTTGGGAGTAGGTGGGAGGAAAATTGTTTCTGTAAGATCGATTGGACCGCGAAGCAACTGGCCCTCTCCGTAGACTTGTTCCACAAGATCCATTTCCTCGTCGTCGCAGTCATGTAATGTAGTACTGTTTCCCCGTGCTGAGTCCAGGTCATTCGTGACCCCTCCATCGCGCATGTCTGTCTCCTTTCCCAGAACTTGTTCGGACCCCACGACGGCATCCTGGAATGCAGCAAGGCGTTTTCTTGTGTTACCAAATGTTATAAGTTCTTTCGAGGCACCCTTTTTTTCATTCTCTTTCGAGACTATGCGTTTGAGAATTTCCTTATTGCTGCGCTTAGAAGGGTCGAAATTGAGTTCATTGTGCAGAATCTCTATGAGGAGAACATAAGGGGCTCGTTCGGCAGAGTTAAGGACCACGGCTTCGCCAGGTGGGATGCGGACAATCTTGTGATGGGATTGGGTGTTGACAGTGAATGTGGTAGAATCATAGGCATCCGATGAATAACACCACATTGGCATACATACCTATGCGGAGGAATAATGAAAATGCCCGTTAGGGAGAGGGTGAAAGATACGAACTTCTGCAGGAAGCTGGTGATTCAAAGCAGTCAATTCAGCTCGCAAAGCACTGACGCGTGCAGGTTTAGGCACAACCAAGAGACGATTGGATATACTCTCTAGTGTCAGAATGAACTGGATCTGAGCAGATGCAGAAGTATGTATAAACTCCTAGGTTGTGTCAAAGGGTACAAGAAAACATACCTCTGACCGATAATACTGGCTTCTAAGGAGATGTGATTGCGACTGGATGTCGTACCTTTGTAGGAGAGCGTCAGCCGTAGCAATGTTATTTTGCTTGAGTGGAGATGGAGATATTGAAGGAGAAGACTGATATGGGCTCGAAACACGACCAGGGTGTGGATCCTGTTGGTCAAGGGGGTCCTCTGAAAGTCGGGATCGATGAACATTGCGGAGATGGACGAGTGCAGGACTCGTTTGCGCAGCGATGATAGTGCGCCGACGACCCGGAATCGATCGTGCGGACGTGGGGTCCTCCGAGTCGTTTGCAACGGGTTCGCATGTTTCTCTTGTGTCCTCACCGTCAGGTTTCACGTCAGAGGTGTTGTCGTCATCATCACCTGATTCCGTATCGATAGGAATGTCGCGTGCGAGGTCGTCACCTTGATCGACACTGCGGAGATTTACACCATCGTCGTCTGCTCGGCCTTGCTGCAGAGCGACTTGGCCGATAGTGTCTGTCAGGGTGGGCATAGCGGGAACCCCCGCGAGGACGAGGCCAATACCAACCAGGGTGGGTTCTACATGAGGTTTTAT
This sequence comes from Boletus semigastroideus, assembly GCA_038090295.1. NCBI lineage: Eukaryota > Fungi > Basidiomycota > Agaricomycetes > Boletales > Boletaceae > Boletus > Boletus semigastroideus. The sequence goes on along the minus strand of JBBPMK010000010.1, from coordinate 137,554 downwards.
CTTTCTGCGTCCAAGGAGAGAACGGTAAGGCAATGACAAGCCGGAATATGGACGTGATAGAGGGGGAGGCAATTCGGCAAAGATGATTTCATGGCATCTGTGGAGAGTCCTTTGACAGACAAGAAAAGATTGAGAAGTTGGGTTCGAGGAAAGATCTTGGAGGGCGGCTTGCATGAACCACAATGTCTTGGCAAGGGTGAGTGGACTGATTTAGGGTTGCGATGTCAAATGGACTGACAAGCATGGCGACGTGGGTGGACCGCTGTGCAGTGTCGACTACGAAGCACTCGAGTGCATGAGACTTGGACGGACGCGTAACGAGAAGGTGGCTATATGCGCGTGAGGAAAGCAGGCCGGGGATCGGAGTGATGGTGCGCGTACCAGATGCATCCCCAGACGTCGCGTAGGTCGTGGATGTCGAGGTCTGCGAGTCTGCGCGTGAGGTAGTAAGTGATGCCAATGTTGTCCGCATAGAGCATAAGGTAGCGGAGGGCGACATGGACGGAGAAGAAGGAGGGGGAGAGGAACAGCCGTAGGAGGAGCGCATGAGACATGATGGCGTACAAAGTCTGACCTTTAAATTCCCACGCTCTTACACGTATCATGAACCTTTTCTACTACGTCCTTCTCCTCCTCCCCTTTGTCCTCGCATCCAACGTTCACGACGAGCTCGTCCAGCTCGCAGCAGCCGGTAACGGCGTCATACACCTCGACAATCGCGTATTCGACCTCCTCACATCCCCACATCGCACCTGGTCTGCCGCAATCCAGTTCACCGCTCTCAACCCACAGCGCAGATGTGCCCCGTGCAGGTGAGTGCCTCGCTCTCCTTGCAAATCAGCTCAAACTGACACCCGAACCAGGGAGTTCAACCCTTCCTTCAAGGCCGTGGCAAAAGCCTGGTCTACCGTCCCCCAAGTCCACCGTGACACCCACTTCTTTGCGACAGCCGAGTTCGAAGACACGATGAAAGTGTTTCAAAAGGTATGATTCCACATGAATACCTGTCGACTTACTCACGTCCGCGTTCAGCTTCAACTGAATTCCGCACCCGTTGTGCATGTCTACCCTGCTACGGAGGGTCCTGATGCCAAAAATACTGCACAGCCATCCAAGTACGATTTCTCAAAGTATGACCCATCTTCTCTTCGCTGGCGTTGCGCTTAGTCCTTGCAGTGGCTTCGAAGCGGGACCCCTGGCCGAACAACTGTCCATCCATACCCCGATCCCAATTCCTTACAAGGCACCCATCGATTGGTCCAAACTTGTCACATTCGTTTCTCTTATCCCCATCGTCACCCTCATCTTCCGCTTCATACGCCCCGTAATATACAACCGCTGGATATGGGCAGCCGGTACACTTTTCGTATCGCTCATCATGACAGCCGGCTTCATGTTTACTCGTATCCGTGGTGCGCCATACGTGGGTCATGATGGAAACTGGATCGCAGGCGGTTATCAGAACCAATTTGGCCAAGAGGTACAAGTCGTGGCCATGATTTGTAGGTGTTTTCCCCTCCGTTAAATAGTTCCACCCTTCACGTCATGTCATACAGACGGTATTCTGGCAGCTTCTTTCTTGATGTTGACCATAGTCACACCATACCAAAAGTCTTCTGCCCGGCAACGAACTCAGATATACTTCTGCACGTTTGTCAATTTCCTCGTTTTCTCTATTTTGCTATCATTGTTTCGTATCAAGAACGGGGGTGCGTGTCATTTCTCCTGCTTCGTCTCGTTGCTGAATTGAAGGAACAGGCTATCCGTTCAAACTATTGTTCTAAGCGATTGTGTCCTCAATATGATAGCATTTTGAGGATAAAAAGCTTGCTCGTGACATGGCGTCGTTCAGAACAAGTTTATGGCTCGTGTCCGTATCAGTCTCGATACAGTGATGATGCAATATAGCGCGATAGATAGATAAAAAGAGATTCAACCAGAAGCCAATACTGAAAATGATATAAACGGTATGAAGAGAATATTGTCTATGTCAATGCAACCACGGCTGTGTCAAAGCACCTCGTCATCACCAGTTCTAGTAGCTCAGGACCCGTCCTGTTGGAACACATCCACGTATCTACTCCTCACGTTCTTCTTCGCAGCCTGGGATCGTGACCGTCCCATCGGTGGCGGGCCTGCCATGGTACTCGGTGCCGGTGTATTTGGCATCGATGCAAACTCGGCAGGTGCCAAGTTGGATCGTACACGCATGACTTTGGTGGCCGGCGTTGTGCTTAAATCGATCGCAGATGCGGTCCTCGGTGGAGGGGGTCGAGGGGCGTTGAATGTTGCGTTGAAACGAGAGTTACTCACGCTCGGTGAGGCAGTCTGGGCTCGTGAAGGTGGAGCTGGAGGAGCTGATGGCTGCGTGGCCTCTGCCCCACCCTGAAAGAGGTGAGCTTCTATGAATGCAGGTACGCTAAAATTCGTTCACCTTCTTGTTCACCCAACGTTTCGATCCCTTATCATAGTAGAAGGTCGTGTCTTCGCCAAGGCTGGCTTGGATTGGCCCCGGAGTGTCGGATCGCTTCCAGAACCTGCTGAACCATGATGATCCCGCCGAAGATCCTGCCGAAGATCCTGCAGCTGGCTGAGAATCTGGGAGAAGCGAAATATACATCATTATGCAATGAAACAGGTCAGCTGTAGATTACCTCGTTGTTCGTCAGGCCGTGTTATCTCTTGGGCAGGTTTCTCCGATGGATTACCTTCGTCCACCTTCGCAGGGGTGTCCTGTTTTCTCCTGCGTGCAACATTTCCTAAACCAAGGTCATCTGCTTCCTCGCCAAATCCACCCTCCGCTTGCTGACGGAACGAAGTGGTTACGTTTGGCGTCACTGGCAACGCAGGATCGTCCATCAAGGAGATGAATCCCTCTCCAAGCTCTCTTGCACTTTCAACATGGAATGTAGCAATGGTAGGCGTCGGCGCAGCCTCAGTGTTGCTGAGCGAGCTCCACCAACCACCCGAATCTTGAGTTTCTTGCTTGTCGTCCACGTCTTTCAACTGTTGCTGATCTTCTTGATACAGATCTCGTTCATCCCGCACAACGTTCTGTGTTTCAGGCCCTTCTTCGGCTGTCATCTCAAGCGATGTCTTTCGGGAGGATGGGTCGCCACCGTAACTAGGGGCGTACCCGTTGACCATAGAAGGCCCGCTTTCTTGAGTGACATATGGTGAACGATGATATCCCATTAAGTGGAGTGGGGCAGTTTTAGGAGGTGCAGGAGACACCTGTCTCGTGGGTCGGTAGTATTCCATTGCAGAAGATGCCCTGTCAACGGGGATGTGCACCGTTGTAGAAGGCAGCGCCATGGCGGAGCCGCTCCGTCTGGGGGGCTGTGTCGATGACATGGTCTGCGAATTGACAGCAGTGGGTGGAGGAGACGGACTTGCTGAAGAGATAGAGCTGTAGCTCGAAAAAGGACCAGCAAATTGGGCCTTAGGGAACTCGTTTGCGGGAGAAGATGTCTCGTTGCCTTCGCCAGCAATAAACTTGGTGAGTCGTACTTCGAGCCAATTACCGATGCTATCCAGAGAAGGTTTGTTCACTTTTCCGCCTATCCATGAGGTTGGTTTGTCTATGTGGGGTAAACCGAGAAGACGGTCAGCGAGTTGCTTCAGGCCCTCCACCAGTGCAGGAGTGAAGTATGGGGAGGGTCGACCCATGACTGCAGTAATAGCATCGCAGTACCTAGTCAAGAATAATCAATACGGTTGTCTTGGGTAGCGATGACTCTGACGTATACCTGATAGCAGTCTGAACACACCCAACGTCAGCGAGATATACAGCCCGAATAAATTTGTAGGCTTGAAGGTGGGGGAAGCCGTGAAAAGGCTCTTGGCCTTTGACGGGTGCTTTCAGAGATAATGCGAACTCCGCGATCTCGGTGAATATGATTGGATCAGGGTCTCTGAAGAACACTGGATTGATGTGTGGGTTCTGCGAGCCCAGTAACACCAATCGACCAGGACCGCCTAGGCCACTCATCACTGAAGTCTGAGGAGAGAGTAGATAGCTGAAAATAAGTTGTCAAGAAAGTGGTTCGAGAAGTGAAAGGACAAGATTGGCATACCAGACGTGAGCACCTTCCACGAGATCACGAGATGCCAAGCAATCCCCAAGAGCTGACAGCGTTGCCGAGTATTCTGGGTTCAGAGGGGTGGAAATAATACTTGCCACTATCTCGGGCCACCTTGAGAGAGACTCTAGAGGAATCTGTGTGGTAGTTGCATTTGATGAAAAATTTGGAGAAGTAGGTGTCGCGCGTGGCACGACAGGGGCTCTAGTCGCTCTTGAGAGCAAGCTGGGGGGTACCAGTTCTTGAACTAAAAACTATGAGTATATCTACTCCTACATTGGTAAGATCCACATACCCGCAGCGGGTCCTTGACCTGAAAATACGCTGTACGTGACTCGTAGCCATTCACGCCCGTTGGTTGGCTGGGGCATGACGCCTTTGCCATTGACATGGGGAGTGGCAGATTGAAGCGTCTCGAGAGCGCCCAGTTCAGCTTTCAAAAACTCGCTGACTACCTCTTTCCAAGCTTCTTTGTCAACGCTGCTTGCAATAATCATTGCATGTGCCCATAATCTCTCGTCTAGCGCATACTGATAGGCTTGCCGGCGCTCTCCCCGCACAAGGAACCCCTGTATCTTATCCAGAGCGGATGGAAGGAGCGTGGAGACCGATATAGGCGTCTCCTTGCTAGGTGGAAGCACCGATGTAGTGCCATACGCATTGGGCATTGGGGACGTGAGCGCCGCGGCCGAAAGTCCGTCATGTCTGGAGACGTCCATGGTGCCTTTAATACGCGGTAACAATGCAGTACGGACTGCGTTATCAATGGCCGGGCTAATGTGTATGCATCAGCAACTACCATTGCACTAGTATCCAAGCTGACCTTCCCGAAAGTGAGCCATCGTTTTCGACCATGATTTTCAGTAGTTGGGCAAGTACCAGCTTCCCTTCTAAACGTTGTCTTTCAGAATCATCAGACGTGTACATCGTTCCACGTAAGATCTCTTCGGTGCGTTCTTCAAGATACTTGATAACACGAGCCTTCTTCATCTTCACTTGCGACGTTCCCGTACGCACAAGACTTGTGACAGGTGTGATAGGATCAGAGAGTAGTGGACCAGAAAACTCCGTCGCCTTGGTTTCGGGCATATGGTCGGGTAATAACCGGTGTAGCGTGCGGATTGTCACACTGGTCGTATGTCGAGATGAGAGCGCAACATCAAATCCAGTATTCAAGTCTGCAGAGCTATGGAAGCAAGTAAGAAACTTGCCACCAAAACCAAAGCTTATAACTGGTGCTCGAGAAGACGTTCGACCCAAGGGATCGTTCGAACCCAGAAGTGAGGGTGACGGTGCATACGGTGGACGGGCGGAACGTGACAAATGTATGTCCTGTTCCACGGATTGACGACCGTTGTATGCCGCTGCCTCAGCGATACGAGGACCGAATCCAAGTCCATACTCTTTGCGTGGCTGAACAGGATCAAGACCTTGGGATGACAAGGTTAGACTGTTGGAGGTAGATCTTCCCCGGATATGGGATGATGTGTACGCTGGAACGATCTTCGACGGTGCAACGGAGCCCGAAGCCGGAGAGACTGATCGAATGGAACTAGGAGACATTGTTCTCGGAGGCCCAGTGATAGATCTATGCTCATATGAGTTAACGGGAGGAGGATGTGTGATGTGAGAAACAAGGCTTTGCGACTGGCTCGCGGAACGTAAAGAACTCGGAGATGTCGTTCTGTGTACTTTCGGTGGTGGGAGAGGGGGATCGTACGCGTTTGATGCTTTTGGTCTGAATTCAGCCGCGGTAGGAGCAGGGGACGGCTTGGAGGCTTGAGCAGGAACACTGTTCGGAAGCTGTTGTGGGGAAGCGACAGCAAACGAGGTCGAGTGTCGGGATGGTACAGAACGGGGGACAGAGTTGTAGTTATCTGGTTGTGCAGATATTGTAAAGAACTGCGTTGGTGGTTGCCGGGTTGCATACGGTGTTGTAGTTGGCTGGTACGGGTCACAAGATTGTTGGACAGAATATTGGCTGGTGCCGTGTGGCAGATGATGAACAGCAGAGGTGGGGTTATACGGCTCACAGGAGGCAGACGTATTCTGGTGGGCTGCCGAAGTTACGCATGAGGTGAGCAAAACAAATGAGAACAAGTTGTTTGCAGACCTGGAGAAACATTATATGCTGATAATGGTTCGTATGGGTTGTAGCGCTGCTGTTGGTCGTAGGACGACGCCAGGCCGCTGGGAGGGGGAGACTGACGATCCTGAGTGGTGGGGATGAACCATGGGTCACGTTGCTCATGCTGAGCGTCTGGATACACTTGTTCGGCAAACCAGGAGGAAGTGTCTTGACCCATTTGTAACGAATGAGACGAATTGTGCGTCTGGTGCTCATCGTGGGGTGGTGTCGTGTCAGTTGCCTCGTTCCCAATGACCGCAAAAGGGTCAGGCCCAGAATCGCCATCCGAACCAAAGAGTGACGCTGCGGCTTCGACGGTGCTCATGGTTTCAGCGTGTCTGATCTGCGAAAAGGAGCTGTCGTGTCGTTCTGGGTTTTTTTTGACGAGACGCTGTGTACCTGCCGGGAATTAGGACTACCGGGCTCGCTTAACCTCCGTCATCTTGTTTGGCCACACTTTGTCCTTGTCCTTGCCAGGCAGAGCTAATTTTCTGACGATTATAACCATCCTAAGTTTAAGTACTCAGCAGTAATTACCAACGGAATGTTCACAACGCAAACGTAGTAGCAACGTGAAACAGGGAATCCAATATTGACAGTGAAAGAAAAACCATGTATCCGGTGGTTGAAAGGGAAAAAAGGAAGAGAACGAGAGCATCAGTGCAGGTTGCATTAGGAATGTTCATTGCGAGTAATAGACGTGAGTGCAGAATGAGATTGATGTAGTTGTACCATAGCATTGCGATCAAAAAGAGGAGAGCGAGAAGCGGGACTTTAGACAATCGACCAAAGAGACGAACCACGACTGTCGAGCGAACAAGGGCAGATGGCACACATGTTAGTTGGACCGATTTTGAGATATCGAAGGGTACTCTGCCGGCTTGTCTGATAATGCCTTGGATGCGTTGACTGTGCGCTCCAGGAGCCGTTCAACTGCAAGCATTAATGAGGTCAGATTAACGTACGGATAAACAACCACCCACTCGAAATCAAATGCTTGCTGTAAGCGCTCGAATAACGACGCATGCTTACTAGCTGAGGCCGAATCCTGCTCACGAGCTGATCTTTCTGATCTTGATCAGCGACCGTGAGTGCTCGTTGCAGCACATAATCTTAGAAAGCATAATTTAATCACAGACACGAACTACTCTGAAGGACCTACTGGCAAATTGGTCCTTCATCATGGACACAATGGGGCTGACACCATCAGGCTTCGGCGTGATGATTTCGTCAATTAATGTCCGTCGTTCCTCTGTAGCAGCGGTGACAAGTGCCTTCTCGCAGACGTTCGAAGCGAATTTGTGTCGGGCCATATTCAACATCTGACCGCGAAGCTTGGTAATAACTTGGCAACGGTCATGAGCTTTTCCTTGCTCAAGAACGAACTGGACGACGTAGTTCTTTTAACATGAGGCATCAGCAAAACACCCGTCTGAACTAAAATGTTATCCTACTCCGAACTGATCTTGCATAAGGTTGATCATGTATCTGTGCAGTTCGTCCATCAGGCTGCGAGTCTGTTCTTCCGGAAGGTGTTCAAAACACCGCTGGAGAACTCGACAACCGTATGGATGTGTCGACAACTCATACACATTGCCACGGAATGATTGCACGAAACCAAGGCGATCAGGAGAAATACGCTCGATCAATTTCTGGATAACGTGATTACCGTTAGCATCCTTTACACACTTGAGCACGTGGGGTTCGAGCTCTTTCACGAAAGACCCTTGCTGATCTGGAAGAATGAACTCCACTGCCTGTGAAATTGGTTAATGGTGCTGCATGGGGTCAACTACAACTCCACCTTTTGCACGACACGACAGCCATACATTTGCAAAGACAACGGAAGAACATGGCCTTCCATTGTGTTCGCTAGAACGGTTTTCTGTACCTGCGTCCCATGCTCGAACAACTTTTGAATGACCTGTCTCGGGATAAGATCACTCAGAAATGGAAGACATTCTACAACCCACATAGTTGCCAAAGACATCTTGGATCAACTGTAGTGCATTATCGGGTACAATTTCATCGAAGATGATCTGCTTTTCCTCTGATGTTGCCGTCTCAAGCTTCTGCTGGATGAATCGCGAACCGTGCTGATCACCACTAAATTCGACCACATAACCAAAAATATCCTGAACCAAGGCATTAATACTCATCCTCGAACCCACAATTCAACTCACCCTTAGTTCCCACTTTCGTGACTTGTTAGCCCTAAAGTCATCCAACAGTGGACTACGCAGAGCCGATGCGGGGTCGTTATCGTGACGACGTCCAGGACGCATGGCTTGGTGGTAAAACGGCATTCCATGAGCATTCAGACCAACATGGCCGTACAATGGACCGCCAGGAAGCATGAAAGGCAGCTGCGTGCCATATTCCATGACTGCTGCATAAGCCTGGCAGGTGCAAAATTGAGAATTCTGGCATGGTTTCGTGATAGCGACTATCTTACCTGTTGCTGAAGACCATACTAACCTCGAAAAATGAGTATACTCGGCAAGACTAAAGTAAATACATGCCTGTTTCTTGTCCTGTACGCTAGATGGTACTGCAGCGCTTAACTGTGGTGTTGGCATTGGAGAGATCGAGGGAATGGTAGGATATAGCATCGGTTGATGGGTGGGGTAGTAATATTGAGAGGGTGACCGAGCGGAGGCCGAATAATCGTAATACATGCCAGATTGCTGGCCAGTAGAAAGATTAGGGTGTAGTGTCTGCGGGGACACACCCGGGTATACATTCGCAGATGAGTTGCTGGTCAGGCCACCTCCGACAGGATATAGCGGGTGATCGGCGGGTGTACTGTATCCATATCCATAATCCATATAAGAGTCGCGTGGTGTGCCATTGGTATAGTACGATGAATAGTCCGCTTGAGGGTAACCACCGTAGGGTGTACGGCCTTGAACCATGGGGGAGAGTCGCACTTGAGGAGAAACAGATTGGTGAGAAATGCCGTTCAGTTGCGACGAAACAGATGGTTGACGGTACTGGTTGTTGATGTGGTGGTCGTCCTCAACGGCCATTCCTCTGAGGTCTAGTGACAGTTCGTTCTCAACCATGGATGTGACATCGAATGTTCCGTTTTGCCCGGAGAACGAAGAGGATCCATAAGGAGGATTGGATGGCGATGGATACCTGGTGGACACGGGCGCATCCTTCCCGAGCGCATTATCGAACCTCTGCGGGGAAAACTGCCCAGGCTTTCCTGAAGGATGTTCATCCTTAAAAGAAGACCGACCTCAGCACTAACGGATCATTGACACGGCGATAAGAACCTACCATTCTAGTTCCCGATAACGCAGCCGCCTGGACTACTGTTACCTGCCGTTGTCGTGAATGATGCAAGGGAAGCGGCGTGGTCGCATCCTATCAACAAATCATCAGGCAAGTTCGTGGTGTTTGTGCCGAACTGACCAATTGAGAAAAGTCTTTCTGCGGGCTGCTACTCAACTCATCCCAAGTACCACTGGATGGTCTCGGTGCGGTCCAACTCTCCCCTATGTTGGAACGGTACGTATTCTCGGCTTGCGAAGGTGGGAGATCATTCACACTTGCCACAGAAGAGATTGACGCGTTTCTCTTAGATGCCGGTGACGTGGATCCCCAAACCTGAGGACAGATATAAGCCACACATGTTCAAAGAGGAAGAGCTCTACGAACCTGCCAACCAGAGTTAAGGCCCTTGAGTGCGGGTCCTGCACTCATGCCGACTCCAAACATATTAGGAGCAGTCGTTGGCGCGAATTTTCCTTGTGAATGTGCCTCGGGGAGCATGAACGGAGGGGACATGGGGACGGGTAATACATGACATACATGTCTCGGCGAGGCAGCAGGAGAATGACCTGTAGAACGCGTAGACGATCCCGAAGGCTTTCGGGATGTATCCCCAGCATGTGACGCCATTGCAAAATAGGTATGTTAGTCACGCACTGAGGAGAGTGGGATGAGAAACGGTGTGCGTTTACGGGTAGCAACTCACGCGAATGAAAAAGAACAAGAAGCAACAGAGATTATAGTTTTAAACGGAGGCGTAAATGAATTAGCTGGAAAAGCGAGCGCATTTCAGTGACGATGTACACGTTGGAATCAAGTCATGACAGCGAGGTCGGCACGGAGACACGGTTAAGAGCGCGTCGCAAAGAAAAAAGAGTGCACGAGTTATCGTAAATGAGCCACGATGTACGCTACGCGGAAAAGAACGCGTGCATGAACTCACCGGAGATGATGTACTGAAAACCAGGATGCCGAGGATGGTAATACGGCGTTCTTTCCAGAAGAGGAGAGCTACACCTCAAGCTGCCGCGTTAAAGGGAAGGAAAGAAAAGGTAAGGAGCACCAGCTGGGAGCAAATTTCTAGCGCGATTATTGAGTCGCTAAGAATTTGGTTCCGGAACACAAATGGGTCCGTCGCTCGTGCCAGTACGGCACTTTGCCCGGGCGGACTTGGAGAGTTGAGTAAATGAGTGGACGATCTTGGTAAAGCAAAGGTAAAGCAAAGGATGAACGGCCGGCAAAGGGGAGAGATCTGGCAATGCGCGGCTTCGGGACAGACCCTTGGCGGCGCCAGAGCAGACTGAACCCTGGTGAACCCTGTTAGCTCGACTATTTGCCCCGAAAGTCAGGTTGGATGACCCTCATTAACACACAGCCATCACAGGTCCCCGCCCTCGCGTATTTCCGATGAAAATTTTTTGGCTTGCTGCCAACAGCAAGGTGTCCACCGGCACCGCGTCGAATGATTCTTTGCTGTGCGCGGATTCCTATTGGACATAAGGTTGTGGAGTCACTAGACGGCACTGGTAGTATTAGATCAGTGCAGCTGCCGCCGCATCAGTAGTAGTAGCAGTACTAGTACCTCCGTCTCGCTTAATTGGATCCTTCACTTCGGCTCCGTGAGTGTTCGGAACACTCCAACGAACATCGTAATAGCCTTACTTACCGCTTCAAGGGACGTTTCTGGTCACGCCCGACACCTCCGGATCTGTCTATGGGCCCATCTGGTACTATGACACACACAAGGGTAATATCTATGCAATTTTCCCCTCTCGTACCCACACCTGCCAGTCCAGGGACAGACTCTCGGAGCAAGTACTGTCGGTAAACCAGATTAGTATAGAATACATATTTCTATCCTCGCGTCTGGATCGGGTTTCCTCCAGTCAATGTGTATTATAGGCGATGGTATGTATGTGTAGATTGGCAAGTCACTGCAAAGGAAAATCGGTCCAACCTGTCGAGGATCATGGTATACCTTATGTCCTCTAGCTTCCTCGAGAATTGAAGAACCATGAAGCGCGCTTCGCTAGGGTTGGACTCGTTAGCAAGCCCAGTCTCCCACATCCAGAAATGTGTACGTACCTCCTCTGATAATGTCACACAGCAATAGGTGAAATTCGAAATGATTAGCTGTGAGCTTTGAAGGAGCGTAATCCAAACACTCACCCCCCTTCTTCATTCTGAATCCTTGTGAGTGCATTGGCCGACGACGGTCCACTTCCTCCTCCTGCTTGTGTAGAACCAACAGCAATCCCTGCAGCCGCAGCGGAGCCGCCGCCGCCACGGAGGGGTTTCGCGATTCGACCAAAGCTCAATGTTGAGGTGTTGGAGGCTTTTTGCGCTGGGCATTTCCGCTCGTAAGTAGCTGGTAAAATATCTGGTCAAATCTACCATACCGCGCGCTTGCTCGAGCCGTTCCTTTACTGATTGAAGTTGTGCCTCGAATTTCTGGTTTTGAATAGCCAATCGACGGTCGGCGTCTTGCAAGAGGGTCTCCAGGTTCTGGATCCGTTCATTGCGTGCAAGCAACTTTCGCTCGGCAATGCCAGCTTCCTTCTTCAAAGCAGAATTCTGATCCACCAGCTATAAGCCGCCATTAGTGGCATAAACGTGAGAACCAGCAAACGAATACATACTTGCTTCTGAACTATCGTCAACTGCTCCAAATTTCTCTCGAGGAACGCCATCTTCTTCTGTTGAGCTTTGCTATTGCTATTGCGAATGACGTTATTATATTGCTCCTTGATCTCATCCAGCTGGATCTCAAGTTCGACGACCTGCCCGAATGTAATGAATACCGGCTCATATAGTATGTCAAAAGAATCCACCTTTTCACAGCGGTTCGATAAATCCCGCATAAGTGATTTCTTGACACCTTCGAATTCTGCTAGTTGAACACTAATTGCCTTGCGGGTGCGCTCCAAGTCCTGAGCGCTTTCAGCCAAACTCTTTCCGCCCTCGATGCCTGCGGACGTGACAGCGAAAGCACGCTTCAAGGAAAAGCAGATGTCATGATCGGAACAAAATAATGACCAGGGGCGGTGTACCTTTAACTCTTCATTGACATTTTTCATGCTATCGATCGTGGCATTGAGAGAGCGAATTTCGTTCGATTTCAACTCAAGCTGCTGCTTGAGATCGGCAACCTCGGCGACGCTGGCTTCCCGCCGAGCAGCATACTGCGCTTCTAGTTTGTTCTTAGCATTGAGCAATGGTGGTGAACATGTATTAAAACGACGCGAATTATCAAATAAGCGTACCTTGAACTCCGCCATCGAATTTGCAATGTCAGCGTTACTAGTCTCTTCATCATGAATAGTCTTCTCTGTTCGGCGATAAGTGAATATTCATAAAGGCCGCGGCACCTGAGGCTAATTAGACGTACCGAGAAGTTCTTCGTATTCGGCTTCAAGGGTAGCCAAACGGCTCTCAAGTTCATCACGACGTCGAACAATCATCTCGTTTTCTTCTTGACTTTGACGAAGGCGATCAAGATTCTCGCGGACCAGAGACTGGGCTTCGGTGAGCTGTCTCCTGGCCGCGACCACATCACCGACGGTGAGAGTTGCAATGGTTGCCTCGGAGTCGATGGCATCGAGCTTAACAAGCAACTGACGAAGTTGCTCGTCCTTTTCAGAGAACGCTCCTTGCTACGCGGAGAGTCAGTTCTGAGTACTTAATACCCACAGATAACATACTGCATCAAATTTGGCCATCATGAGCGCCATCTTCTCTTGCTTGCGCTTCTCTTTGTCCTCCGCGGAGGCATCTTTCTGCGCGCTACGAAGATCGGTAATAATCTTCTTCAGTTCATCCAACTCGTTCTTGGCGTCCTGGTTCTGTTCTCTCAGAATGTCTATAGTGATGATGCTCTCTTTGTTGTCGTAGTCGAGGCGCTCGACTTGCAGACGAAGTTCGTTCAACTGAGCGGACATTGCTTTGTTCTCCTGTAATGATTGTTGTGGAACAATGATTCAAGAGCAGAGCATATATTACCTTGGATACTGAGGCCTCTTGCTCCCTGAGGAACGCAAGCTCCTCCCGGAGCTCTTTGACAAGTTTCTCTGCAGCTACTAGCGCACTCTCTTTCTCGGCCAACTGATCACTGAGTTCGTTTTCCCTGCGTAAAAACTCCTCCCGTTCGTCCTTGTCCATGCCAATAACAGTGGGTGTTTGTGGTCGACTATCGATGTCCGACCTGAGACCCTCTAAAATAGGGTTGACAGGGGTCATACTCCTGGCAGTGGAGGGTGTGGGTGACGAAGTTGGCTTCTTGGAAACACCAATGGGCGATATGGGCTTGTCTGGAGTTGCCCATTCGCCTTGCTCTACAGATCCTCCAGAGCGCCACACAGCGAGCTCGGCTTCCAATGCCTGTATGTATGCTAGATGTCTTGTATTCGCAAGCTGGGCTTTGGAAAGGAGTCCTTTGAGTTCCAATGGCGAAAGTTCTTGGTTGACGCGGGCAGTATTCTTGATCGACTTCGCTCGGATACCAAATCGGAGGGTCGACAAAGTCTCAGCCTCGTTGTAAGCGGAAGGAGAACAATTAATTATAAGTGTTGTCCTTGAATTACCACCTAGGGATTCTTGGAGGATACGCGTAAGTTTTGAATCACGGTACGGAATATGTTTTGCCTGTTGTTCTAACGTCAGGGCGTGGCATCTTTGCTGAGAGTCAAACCATGTACCTTTGAATCTGTCAAGGCATTGATGACCATACCGAGGGCGGAGAGAGATTTGTTGATCTTTTTAGCCTCCTCAAGAGTTTGGCCAGATGCCCCTGTTTTTCCAACCTTTTCAGAGCCAGCGAGGTCCACGAGGTAAAGGTTGCCGGTCTTTTGAGCGCCAGTCTCAGTGTTTCGTTGTTGGATTGTGATGAGAAAGATTGAATGTGAACGAGAACTTTCCGCGTTCATGTCTCGCAAGGAATGTCAGAATCTCACGCAACCAGACAGGAACACACAACCTACTCGTGGAAGTCACTACTCGCGCTGCACCTCCCTGACGCATGATCTCATAGACTTCGCGAGCACTACTGACATAATAATCTGAAAGATTCTTGACGTAAACGCCTCTCGATTTTTCTTCATGAATCTGCAGATTATCATTTTGAGCTGCCAGGTAAAAGACGATGAGCTATATTTCATGGAAGGGGAGGAACGAGTTGACTTACGAGCCAGCAGATCACGGATACGTTCTAGATAGATTTCCATGTATGAAACCTTGACCATATACTCCAAATGAGCATCTGATTCTACTATAGATTGGAATATTTGTTCAGTGATCCGAGGTATGATGCCTTTGAGTTCCTCTGAGTCTATATCTGCACCCTGAGTGGGTTGATGAATAGACGGGACTGTGAAGGTAGAAAGAGCAAACCATCATGGTGAAAGTCTTGCCACTCCCGGTTTGACCGTAAGCAAACACGGTCCCATTGTAACCATCAAGAACATCTAAGTGGTTGAGAATGTCGAGTTCCATGAATGGACGAAGATCTAGGTCGAGTGACGCGGGCTTGCTCACCTTTGACGATGCTATCCGCGTAGGAACGGCGCGTCAATGGAGGGGGATCAAACGCGGGCGTCGGCAACTTACTCTTTGACACCATAATCAAACACTTCGTGTTGCTTCGTGCTCATCGGGAATATCCTATCAAAGGAAAAACCATCCTTCTCTGGTCCAGAAACGGCCTGCGAGTTGCGCATCATGACTGTTTGGAAGTTGTCACTGAATGACACGACGATTTCACCACCTTCTCTCAGTTCGAGAGCATTGGGAGGACGAAACCTGTGAGTTGAGAATCAGGAGAGGAGAAACACGGTTGATGCGAGAGACGTACCGACAGACAACTTTGATATTAGTTGAGGACGCCATGATGATGGACGATCCGTCTGAGGCGAAAGCGAGCGTCTACAGCGAGGGTATATAGCTAAAGTAAGGATTAGAGCCAGAGGGAAGACGGTCGTTAGAGAGAGCAAGGCTGGTTCCGAATTCCAGCGGCGGCTGAACATGACATGGTGACTACTCTAATGACGAGCTTCGTTGCAGATCATTCCCATTCCAACTAGCCATCGTAGATCTCTAAGAATTGCGAGGATTGTGTTGTACAATTGAAGTCAGTCGTCATCACTATCTACAGAGGGGGCTGCTGGTACAGGTCTGCTGCTGGAAGAGGCTGTCGAACGACGAGGGACTTGATCCTCTTTTTGGGCAGCGTCGGCAGCGTCAATCCACTCGGAGTAGATGTCAATTGGCTCGGTCAGATCTGATGGAAGTGAACAACTAGTTGGTTCATTCGGGAACTAGACAAAAATGAGACAACCCACGATTTACTTTGCTCTGGTACCGCTGGTCACACACCCGGCAAACGAGATGGGCAATACCCTCCTTTCTGTCCAGTCGAACGGTGACAGACTTGTCGTGGTGACAGAACAGACAAGTGAACGCAGTCTCTGTCCGCCGATGACATTGATCAGCCCGGCCGAGTGCACGACTCGCTGTAACGACGTACCGAGTGGCTCTCTCCGCCTCGCTGCACTTGCTGCGGCTGGTTTTCTGGACGATTTCTTGCGCTTTCCCATCTTTCGTTCCCCAAGACACCGTTAGGACCAAGTCATCTACAGACTATAACCACTCTACTTGCACGTGACCTCGACGCGCAGACCAACGTTGATTCGACGCGTTTCTACTACCACAACCGACTTATAGCCATGGCTGCTCGTCGGCCCACATCCTCCCGCTCGAAACCAACCAGTTCCAAGACACGTATTGCGACATCCTCCTTGCAGAACGTCCCCCCTGCGACCGATGAACGCGCTAGATTCAATCATTTAGCGGCCTCTTTTGCTTCAGCTAAAGCTACAAAATCAGGCGAGCAAGAAGAAGGAGAAACACATATCCAGGTGGTCATTCGCTGTCGGAGGCGTTCAGATCGTGAAATCCAGGAAAATTCCCCTATAATTGTCAGCTCGCACGGCGCCAAGAGTAATCAAGTTACCATCGAGACTTGTGCACCAGTCTCCAGCCTGGGCGTCGTAACATTACCACCAACCCGGACGTATCCTTTCGATCTGGTCTTTGGTCCAGAGGCCGACCAAGCAATGATTTATCACGAAGTCGTCAATCCCTTGCTCAAGGAAGTCCTCGCAGGCTACAATTGCACGCTATTTGCGTATGGGCAAACTGGCACAGGTAAAACGTGCGTGATCCATCCGTTCTATTCTATCTCTGACGCTCACCTCGAGCCAGATACACCATGCAGGGTGATTTAACACGTACGCCGATGGGTAATCCTTCCGCTCAAGCTGGAATGGTACCTAGAGTGCTATTCCGCTTATTCCATCAACTCGAGACATCGGCAGCGGATTATAGTGTCAAAATATCGTTTGTCGAGTTATACAATGAAGAGCTTCGGGACTTACTCGCCAACGAGCTCTCCGCTCCTGCGGGTTCAACCCAGCCCATGGGCAAAGGCGGTCCGTCTGACAACCAGGGTGGCTTGAAAATATTCGACGATGCCAGCAAGAAAGGCGTTTTCATCCAAGGTTTGGAAGAGATACCTGTCAAGGACGCGGCCGATGCACTAGCTCTCCTGACTAAGGGTAGCCACCGTCGCCAAATCGCAGCGACCAAGTTCAATGACCATTCTAGTCGTTCGCACTCAGTGTTCTCCATCACTGTACACACCAAGGAGACCTCGTCCATAGGGGATGACCTATTAAAGGTCGGAAAGCTTAATCTCGTTGACCTAGCTGGGTCAGAGAATATCGGCCGATCCGGTGCGGAGAATAAAAGAGCAAGAGAAGCTGGCATGATTAACCAGAGCCTGCTCACTCTTGGCCGCGTCATCAATGCACTTGTCGATCGCTCATCCCATGTCCCATATCGGGAGTCGAAACTCACTCGCCTTCTCCAAGACTCTTTGGGGGGGCGCACCAAGACTTGCATCATCGCTACCATCTCACCTGCAAGGTCTAATATGGAAGAGACGCTGTCCACCCTCGATTACGCACTCCGAGCCAAATCCATTCGTAACAAACCCGAAGTTAACCAAAGAATGACGAGAAATTCTCTCTTGAAGGAATACATTGCCGAAATCGAAAGGCTGAAGGCGGATGTTCTAGCAGCTCGGGAGAAAAATGGCATTTTCTTCTCCGAAGAGACCTGGAACCAGTTAAGCGCCGATCAAGAAATCAGGCAGACCGAGATGGAGGAGGCAAAAAAACAGATAGAGATTGTGGAGAGCCAGCTGAGGAGTGTGCGAGAGGAATTCGAGCAGAGCATGGCATTATTGATGAAGAGGGACGGGGAGTTGAAAGAGACGAGAGAGTCGTTGAAAGAGACAAAGGGAGAGCTTGAAGTCAAGGAGGGACAACTCAAGTGGGTGAAGAACGCGTTGGAAGAAGAGATCGTCATTCGGCAAGCCTATCAGGTCAATGAAACCAAACTCGACAGCGCCGCTTGTGGGTTAAAGCAAGTTGCTGCCGAGAGCATTGATGACCTAGACGCCTTATTTGATAAAATTCGTGAGTTCGTTTTCTCCTTTCGTAGTGACGTAGTTGACGACTCTCCCCAGAGCGCAAGGCCAAAGTCTTCGGTTCCAACATAAAGGCAGTATCGTCTCATGGGAAATCGTTGACCAATGGAGTGGTTGCGCTTTCTGCGAAGCTAGACGATTTTATAAAGACTGCCGGGCATTCGACCGAGACACTTCGGGCTGAAGCGAAGGCACATCTAAACAAAGAATACGAGATCGTGACCGCTCATTCGGAACGAATTGATCAGCAATTGCAACGCATTCAAGACTCTTTGCGCATTATCAACGCCAAGGACGACGCATCCGCCGAAACGATAGGTATTATGCAAAGTGCGGTTAGGGACTCCCAGGACACGATTAAAAGTTCGTTTGCCGCTTGGTCGGATGGTCTGCGCAGGAGCTCTCAGACTCTGTGTGATGAGCTATGTGCCGTGAATCAGAGTAACTTCACCGCCGTAGGTTCAATCTCGAATTAGTCTAACAGGGTAACCGAGATTTGCCTCTAGCTCGAAGACGCCCTCGTAGCGATGGGTTCTCTCGTTGACACAGCCGTTGAAGAGGCTCTATCGTTCGTCAGAGCAGAGGGTGAATCTACTCTGCAGGCTAAAGTGATCACGGATGAAATGTCTCGAGCCCGAGTTTCCCATCTTCAAACTCAGAATGCCCTCCTTTCACGAGCTCTAGAAACCGAGAAGATGAAATCTGAGAAGGCCAAGGAAGAGTTGGTCCAACGCATATCTGGCCTTTTGGGTGATTTCATATTGACGCGGCATCAAGAACTAAATGAGGCCTTTGGGCCCGTCGTGAAGGGAAACGCAAGGGTAGAAGAGGAACTCGGCAAGTTCGGGAAACGACACGAACGACTGGTCGATCAAGTTAATTCTCACGGAGCTGAACTGTCTGCATCATTTACACGTAAAGGAGTGGAGGGGAAAAGGCTGCGAGATGGAGCACTGAAGGTTTTTTTTTTTCGGTCGATATTCTGGATGCGTCTCATGATTCCGCCAGTCTGCGAGCTCGTCTCAAAGTGCATTCAAGTATGGACTTTCGACGGTACAAGCGTCTGTGACCACGGCAGCAACAACATACGCTGGAGAACTTCAAAGACACAGTCAAACCCTTCAAGCATCGTTTGGAAGTGGTCTTGACCGACATAACCGGGCAAAGAGGGCTCGCGTCGAGACTACAAATGCAATGGTGACAGACGTTCAGGTCGACCTGCGTAATATCCAGCGTGGTCTGACTTCCGGTCTGAGGAACGTAGAAGGATTCGCATCTCGCGTTGCATCAGAGGTGTGTATTTTGTACTTGTCTACCGCTGACTACCAACCTGAGTGATCGAGTACAGTGTACAAATCTGGCCGACTCGGTAGAAAAGCATCACAAAATGGCTTCAACTGGCTTGAGTACTATCCAGCAAACATCACGATCACTTTTCGATCAAGCCATGCGTGAGGATGTTCCAACCGGGATGACACCTTGCAAACGAAACAGGGAATACGTCGATGACTGGGAACTAACCCAGAGCCGCGATGCGCTCTTGCAATCATGGAGGAGAGGTACAGTGAACGCCAGCGTCACACCACTCTCTATGACACAGTCTTTACCGGAAGAGTCACATGGCAGCGATGGGCAAACAGATGAAGAAGACGCACCAGAGGATGGGGACCTTACCGCTACTACTTTACCTTGCACTACGGCAAGCGAGGTTCTACCAACACCACCAGTGGTTTCATTATCTTCCTCGACCTCGTCTTCAGTGACACTCCCCGTTGTGCAGGAACTGCCGCCAATACCGCCTCCAGTTACGGTATTGAAGAAAGTGACAGGGGTAAAATCTGGGTTTCAGGTGACGATGGGAGCGCTGGCGGATCGTCCAACGAATATTTTGGGTCCAAGAGGCTCACGAAGAAGGGTGAGATAGATGTATTCGATTACGTAATGTAGACGAGAACAAAGGCTGCGCAACGAACGTGTTTGCTTTCAACTACCCTACCCTACCAACCAACCAACCAACCAACCATGGCAGCGGCGGGACTGAAGAGTGAGTACTTGAGTTGCTAGTTTGATTCGCAACCCCAAACCCAAACTAACTGGCGTACGAAGCCGTCATTCTCCTGTCCTTTGTCCTCGCCGTTGGATTCCTGCTTATCATCCTTTCATGTGCACTGTGGACAAACTGGCTACCTCTCTTGGTCGGTAAGTCCAAGCGTCAACCATTCATAGGTCTATAACTCACATGTCTCAGCACTCACGTTCGTGTTGGCACCTCTTCCCAACGCACTGTTTGCGCACTGTGGAGGGGACGAGTTTTCATCATACGAGGCTAATAGCGGCCCTCTTGACCTCGGACGGTTCATTACCTCCGTAATCGTCGTTACTGGATTCGCACTCCCTGTCGTTCTTACTCATTCGGAAGTGATAAGACCAGGGGCATGTGTCATGTCGATAATCGGTGGCGGGTGGGTACCATTAGCTTTATTCCTTATTACAGATCATTCAACATGTCTACGATTCGCAGATTGGTGTACGGGACAATCCTCGTCTACTCGGCAGCCTTCAAACAGGACGATTCTGAGTTTGATTAAACGATCTCGTATCAATGTAAATATGCCACTACATAACTGGATATTCTACGTGCGGTTAACCACAGAAATCAAGTGAACGCGCATTGATACTACTCCCTACCCAGCATTCACAGCATCCATGTCAGGCTTTCCTAACCGAGCTGTGATGAGGTTGACCATCTTCAGTAGCAACATGATCTTGGGCGAAACAGTGTCTAATGTGCGACTATGGCTTTCTTGGACCTTGTCAAAGACTTCTTGTTGGATGTTGACCATCGTCGCGCAAAATTTATCCCTGAGGAGACCATCAAGTTGACTACCGAGTGATTCCATGATGTACTCTGCAGAAGGAAGGTCGCCTGCTGTTTGGCCCGCAGGCGCTTGTGTAATGTAGGCTTGCAATGCAGCTGCTATGGCATCAATCTCTTTGTCGCGGCGTACCAAGGCATCTTGGGATTGTGCATGCCTCACGGTGTCCTGTGGAAGACATTAGAACTTGACGTATACCTCTCAAGAGAACAAACCTGGGCAAGTTTGCTTTTGAATTCCTGGTTTTCCACTTCCAATGTCCCACATTTAGCTTCCAGAGCATTGACCTTTGTGATCAACTCTGCGACTTCCACCGCCAGTTCTCCGATTTCTTCCCCTGTAACTGCAACAGCACGTACAAGTTCCTGGTTCTTTGAATTCACAACGGCCTCGATCTCGGTTGGAGATACCTCTCCTGGTTCTTTAACGGGAGGATATAGTGCGTTTTCTTCTTCCAGGCGAGTATCAATCTGGAGCTCGATCTCGTCCGAAATAATGGTGTCACGTTGAGTGATATCATTCTCAAGATCGACCAGGTGACGGTCGAGCTCAGTAAGCTTGTCACTTAATGCTTCAAACTCCCATGTTGCGTCCTCGGTTGCGAGGTCTCCGTTTGACCCAGGAGCATCCACGTCCCCCTCTAGTCTTCTTCGTTTGGCAGGCCGATCCGAGTCTTGTGTCCAATCGGACGCACTTGTCTTGAAAAGCGCTGCACAGCTGCTCTTCACATCGCCCAACAAACCCCTGACTTCCACGACATGTTTCTTCGTATCGTCCAGCGTCTTTTCCATTTCCGCGATTTGTGGAGTCCTTAAGATGGGCCAAAAGTTGCTCGTGATTAGTTTTTGAATAGTCTCATTGACCTCTTTGCGCTTGACCTCCATTTGGAGCTCCAGCGCCATTCTCCGTGTATTAATGTGCGCGCGGTCGGCATCTGGCATGCTATTCACGATGGATGTGTTGGAGAGCGACCGTAGCTGAGATAGTTCAGACTCCAGTTTGGTGTAATCACGACGCGATTCGATCGATGTAAACATGAGGCTGAGCGGGCAGATGAGTCAGTTGACAAGGAACAGTACGATATGAGCATACTCTATCCGGTTATGCCAGGCTTGCCTCTGTTCGTCCATAGACACCTCCTTCGCTGCTCCCGAGGCTGTATTCTGGCTGGAAACAAAGGAAGGTAGCTCAGGCACCGCGGAGAGTTGAGGTGGCGGCGGGGCGGGTTGCAGCGATGGTGGCCGTGAAGGTTCTGGGGGCAGCTGCTGAGTGGTTGCGGCGTCTGGGACGTGACTTCGAGCAGGTGGAGTTTTCGTGGGCAAGCCAACCTGCTCCTTGTCTCTGTCCCTGGAAGGAGAGCGTGAACGGTGGGATGCCAGAGGAGGGTGATCCCGTCGCGAGGACGGAAGGTCGTTGGCGGGAAGGTGGGTGTTCTTCCATAGCCTTTCGAGCTGGTCTGAGGAAGATGAGAGGGCAGGAGACCTCCCTTGTTTGGTGGGGACACTGTCCATAGGGGTGTCAACAGTCGACCCGCGAGTGGTTGTGCTGTCCTTGCCGTGCGGTGGAGAACCGAGGAACGACAAACTGCGTTTCTTTTCCCTTTGCCTTTCCCTGGATCTTTCTCTTTCTTTGTCCCTCTCCCTGTCCTTCTCCCGGCTGCGATGATCCTTTGCACGATCGGAATGCACAAGCATATAAAAAAAGGCGGAGTCGGAGTCAGCCACGAGTTCAGATCTAGGAGGAAGAGAGGGGTGAGCAGCCTCCCATTCGCGTTCGTGAGGGTGTACAAAGTGGCAAGCACTGGCATCCCTATGACATCCCTTTGTTCCGTCCCTCAGCCGTCTTGGCCTGCCATCATCGTCGAATAGCTAACAAGCGTTGTCAAGTCCGACAGCTATGGATCGCTGTAAATGTGGAACATACGTTGCACCGTCGCTCTTTCACCATCGAAAACAAATTAGACTTGGTTAGTGCTTGAACGAGCTGGTAGAGTTTTGTCCGAGGTATCATACAAATCAAGGTTACTACGAATGGAAATCTACCCTGGATTCAGCTACGCGCGTACGTGTTGTCCCCCTCAACTGGCGCAGTGAGCGCAAGCTCTTGTGAATCAAGCCATCGACAAACCCCGGCGACCATGTTCATGGCAGGTTGCATCTTGCCCCACAGCACCTTCATCGCCTCTTCCGAATGGCGGTTAGATGCCTGGACGACAATCTGTTGCAATGACTCGACGGTCGGTCGAACTTCCCGTTCATAAAAGTCTTCCATGGCTGCTTCAAATGAGGGCCGAAGGCTTTGCATCAACTTGTCCTGTGAACTGTCGATGGTGGGTGACGTGGCAGGCGATGCACCAGCGCCACTCAGTCGCGATGCACCCAGCTGATCAAATTGTCCCTTAATCTGCTTCAATCGTTCATCAATCCGCCGTTCGGTTTCCTCCTTCTCAGCGGCCATCGCCTGTACTTGCTAAAACAAATTTCAATTCCATCATTGACCAATCATCGATGTTGCCATCTACCTTCCCGTATGTCGCCTTGTTCATGGAGAGTTCCTCCTCGAGTTCGTTGACCCGTTTGGTCGTGGCGTCGACCCGTAGAAGTAGAACACGAATGGCTTCGACTGTGTGTGGTACCCTTGTATCCAACTCTTTGATTTGCTTCGCCGTGTTCTCCATACTCTCGAAGGCGCTGGGAGGGATAACGATCTCAGCACGCGGCTGCGAGGCAACGCGATCGACCTCGCGCTGACGTGCTACACGCAAGGTCGCGATCTTCGCGGCCAAGAGGTCGTCAATCTCGGAACCGATGTCACGCTGGCGACGAAGAGTCAATTCCGTCTGAGCTTGATCGAGGCGTTCCTCGAGAGACCGCAGTTGATTCCGCAAGGAGTCGACCGAAGGATTGTTGGATTCTGAGGTGTGTTTCCGTGTGCCACCCGACTGTGCGTCGTTCTTGTCTTTTAGAACATGGGCGACAAGGAGGGCACGGACTTCGTCAACAAAAGCTTTCGATTCTGAGATGGACTTTTCCTCTTCCTCGCTTATCTTGTAACGTTGACCCAAGTCGAGGTTCGTTGAAATTCTATCATGGAATCCGACGAGCAATGTGGTGGCACTAAAGAGCTTCTCCCTTTGTAAGCTGACCTCTTGATCGCATTCGGCACGTTGACCGTCGAGTTTCTTCCGCCCTGCCTCACCTATACGAACATAAGAGGCAGACTTTTGTGTGCGAAACCAACGGTCTCGTTTAGCTTCAGCCTCGGCGAGCAAGAAATATGCCCTAACACCACGCTCCCATGTCCTTGTCGACCATAGGTAAGGAAAAGTAACTGCAAAAGAGGTGAGACACACTTTATGTATTCCTTGAAGATATCAAAATTATCTTCAAACGCAGCATCACGCTTGCGTTTGAGATGGGACTCGTCAGTGGGTGTTACCATCGTAATGGGAGTGGATGTAGTCACGGGGGTCGATGCGGTAACAATATTTGAACTGAGAGGTTCTGCCCACTTGCTGGGACCTAGCGACTCGTTATTGGTCCCTGTTGTTTTTTTCTTCTTGTTCTCATTGTCCGGAATACGGATGCGTGGAGGAGGGACAGCCTTGCCTTTCCTCTTTGGCCGCAGGGTCTCCTGCTCGCGTTGATCATCCACAAGCATAGGCTCAGGGGCTCCCCAGGTGTCGGCCGTGTCTTTTTTGTTCCCCCAACCAGATCCCCACGCGCCGTTCTGTGCGCTTCCCCATCCAGACGCTTCGGTCGTGTCCTTGTTGTTCCCCCAACCCGATCCCCACGTGCCGTTCTGCGTGCTTCCCCATCTAGGCGCTTCAGCCTTGTCCGCGTTCTTGACGGCCCCTGAACTTGACGATCCCCATCTAGACCCTGTGGTTTTGTCTGCGGTGTTGTTGCCCCCCCAACTGGAAGGACCGCAACTGTCTGTCATAGTACTTCCCCATTCAGATTTCGTGGGGTTTTCTACGGCCTTGTCCCCCCAACCCGACGATCCCCATCCATTGTTCCCGGTACCCCAACCTGTCCCCTCCCAGCCGCTCCCAGTGCCCCACTCACCCACAGCACTCCACCCATTTGCCGCACCCCAACCACTCCCAGTGTCAGCTGTAGTAATGCCGGCGTTCCCAGCATTATCCCATGTAGATGGTGCAGCGGTACCACGCTTGCCGCCCCATGACTTGAAACTCTCCTGAATACGCTTTAATATTACAATAAACAGTGCAGAAGTAAGACGTACCGAGTTGCCACTCTTATCCCTTGCTTTGAATGAAGATGAAGAAGGTGGTGCATTGTTCCAGTTCGGATCATCGGGATGGACAAAGGCGCATCCTGCGCCTTTTCTGCGACAACCGTCTCTGACTGGCTCTCCGCTCTCGGTGTAGTACTGTTACCACTGTGTTTGAGTGACTGAGCGCGAATGAACATGGTACCAACGTACCCTACATCTGACGAAAGGCATCCCGCTTAAACTACCGGATACTTTCTGATATTGAGACCGAATCGGGAGGGATGACTGTTTAGTTGCGCAATTCGCGTTCGACGAAACTTATCGACTCGCGCCACGATCGTTAACAATGGCAACCGTCAGTCCTGGGAGGGTTATGGTAAGGTGGAAAGAAAGTAGCCGAGTGGCAAACGACGTGCGGGAATTATTCTACCAAAGACGTATTAGGTTAACTCGTGGTATTAATTGTTTCATCCAATGAGTAAGCCGTTAGTGGGATCATATCCATCGCGTCGTAACCTAAGGTTTACAGTGATGTAGTCATAAGAGGAAGAAAACAGAGTTGTAAGTAAAGATGAAGCAAGGCACAAAGAATATAAAGGGTCAAGACAAAAAGTCGGGGACAAGAAAAAATAGGTATCCAATAACAAAGTCATCTCTACCAAAGCCATCCACTTCGTGGGGGAGGGGGCCGCCTTGCCGGCTTCACGTTCCTTCGCACGGCAATAGGGGCATCATCTTCGTATTCCTCGACTTCATATTCCTCAATCTCTTCCACCTGGAGAGGTTCCTTGACAATTTCCTCTTCAAAGGTAATTGCGGTAGTACGAGGGATAGCAGTTGAGAGAGACGACGAGACGCCTTCGGGGGTAGGGAACGCTGCACGACGTGTGTTGGCTGGCGGAGGGACAGTGACAGTTACGGGAGCAAGAGTTTCATATTGGATGATAGTTTTGGTTTCAGTTTCGGCGACAATGATGGGTGGAAGTTCCTATTTGAACGAAGAAAAAGCACCAGGTCAGCGAAATGTTCGACACCGTGTGAAGGGGATCAGTCGGTAGCGCGCGACTGCAGGGAACAAAAAAAAAAGGAAAATTTGTGAACCAAAACGAAAAAGCAAGCTGAAATTGCCTTTAGCAATCACGTGGGCAACTTCCGATCTCGTTATGACGCGTCGCGGCACACTACCACAACTGACCTCCCCCCCACAAGACAAGGGGGACAGAGAATGAAGACCGTTGTCCCCCAAGCCCGGATGAAGGACGGGAGACGAACTCTACAAAATGTTGAATGGATGGGTATCATAGTTATTCCGTTAAAACGGAAGGACAGAAATCCATCCTTCATCTCAGAGCTCGGGACGGCGCTGAACGAGCGGTGATACCTTGACTTTTCGCTTTGGCCCTGGTTGCTCATAGTAGACCTCTTCCTCGACTGCAGCGTTGTCGCTGTTGATCAGACTATTGTAACGATATGAATTATTGTGCACGCTTTGATGAATAATCAAACTTACACGAGCTGTTCCATGATCCAGGCTTCGCGCCTAGAAGCGTCGTGTTCTCTCTTGTTGACGCTCTCTTCCCGGCGAGTAATTTCTCGCTCGCGCTCAGCAACTCTGAGTTCACGATCGAGGACTTCTTCAGCCCGAGCGCTTGCCTCTTTCCACCACCCTGGAGGAACGAGTTCTTGTTCCTTTACAACTTCCTTGATGACAGTATGCGCAGGGGCGATGTCAACCACAGTCTGAGTGGGGCAGACTGGACAGGAGACCGGAGACTGGGTAGGGAGGACACCACCGGGTGCGCCAACGAGTAGCTCAGCTTCCCGACGTGCAACTTCGGCCTCACGCATTGCAACGTCACGCTCACGGGTGACCAGCACCTGCGAACGTTTAGGATTGAGGTATCCCCAGATACCAGTAGCAGCAGGATCTTCTTTTCCTACAGCAGGGTTGGCACTTTGAGATGCAGGGAGAGACAGCATAACAGCAAGGACAGCCAAGACGAGAGAGAGAACGAGTAAGAGCGTCGTTGAGGAAATGGTACGGTGGTGGTGGTGTCGCTCGGAACGGTGACGATGCTCACGCTCCCGCTCACGTTCACGCTCGCGTTCATGATGAGACGATGAAGGTACAGCCATCTTTGTGGGTGAATTCCTGACGCTGATCGAATGCGACGGCGACAAGGAAGCAGTGGGTGGGCGTGGACGGGACGTGGTGGTAGAATGAGAAATAATGGAGACAGAGGAGATCGTTGAGTATCGTCTAGTAAATAAGACGAGGGAAATGGAGGAAAGGCGGTAAGAGCAGGTTGAAAAAAAAAACCAAACCTCGATTGTTCCAATTGTTTCCTCTTGTGTGGCGGCCATTATTTGTACTCGAACCATACCCAAATATAGTCACGTGACCGTGTTTCGTCCGAAAATGACACGTGATCCACATCTTGGCCATGGATCCACCATTGCCGATATGGCTCAAATTCCTCGACGAGGTCTGCAGAAAGCGATCCCCGTAATGGCTATCTGATCGACAGAACTTGTCCAGACATCGAAGATTGTGACCGCCGTGGTTGCTTTGATTTGTCTCTACACACGCTCGGCAGGGATGATCTATTTTGCACTGGGCGGACTTGCATGTGCTTTATCAGCCAAATTCGTCAAGAAAACCATCCGACAACAGCGACCAGGGCATGGTCGAAAGATCACGTATGGGTACGTCGTCCTAAGATTGCTAGCTCAGTGCTCAGACTATGCAGTATGCCTAGCACCCACGCCTCTGCATGCACTTTCTTTGCTGTTTCCGTACTCCTCGCAAGCTCGTCCCTCCCATCGCATCCCAGCTTGAATCCGATCGCTGTGTCTGCATCGCGCGTAGTCGTGCCATGGGCAGGCATGATTGTCGTATCCAGGGTGTGGCTTGGTTACCACACTTGGCCCCAAGTTGTGGGAGGGGTCTGTTTCGGGGTCTGTTTTGCAAGCCTGTGGTTCAAGATATGGGTAGAGGACGTTGGTGGGATAGGGACGCTAGGCAGACAGACGGAGATGATGGTCAATGCTTGGCTGTGACGCTATATTACGTTATCCGTGACACGCCTGAACGTAGTCACGCACCTGCACTCTTTCTTCTTGTTTCACACTTTGCCGTGTAAAATGAATCTGCGACGGTTCGCCCAAGTCAATGCAGCGAACTCACCAGGGACCCCCCACTCGCCCTCACCGCACCTTTCCAGTGGCACACAGACGCCAGTAACCCCACGGAGGCGCATATCCTACCTCGATTCACCGTCCTCCACCCCTTCTATATCCTCGTCCGTCCCGTTTGATTGGGAGGCAGCACGTTCGCACCGTCCGCCACCCTATGCCACCCCACTGAGTGTGAAACGCAAGGCTCGGATGAGCACTGGAAATGGAGGTGGTTCGCCTCGAAAAGCGATTATTCGCAAGAAGGGGTTTGTCGAACGGTCAGGATGTTGTTTCTTACACATAGAAGATGGCTGAGAAGAAGCTGTAGGATCTCAGAGATACCGTCTAGGATCATGTTTGAAATTTCCCTGTTTCCTCACAATGTTCCTCTGCCGGCACCGAAAACGAGCGCGTGGCTCATTGGCACGTTGATGCATACGGTCCACTTTTTTGTCAGATTGTCGCAGGTCCGGGCGACGACGGACTCGGACCCTGGGTGGGAAGACCTCTACTGGGAGCGGAGTCAACAGAGCTGGTTCGACTGGGTGAGTGTGGTGGCGTGTATGCGATACGACTGTTTGTTCACGTGGCCGCGTGCAGACTGTGCTGACGACGTGTGTGCTGCTGATCGGGTCGACATTGAATGCGCTACATCTGTTTTCGCGGACACGCACGTACCAGCTTCATCGGCGTAGTCGAGGTGATCCTGTGAACTCTGCACACGCGACCTTTGTGCCGTCGCCTCGGCGGGACGCGGCTATGCAATCCGGGACGCCTGCACCAAGGTCGACGTTTACAAGACGCATCATGGGACTGCTGCACTATATGCTGGCTATGCTGTGGCGGATTATTGTTTCCGTTGTGCGGTTCCTGCTTGGATTGTCTTGGGCGAGCCCATCGACATCGTCACCACCGCAGGGTGCACCGGCGGAAACGATCCAGCAGCTGGAGATGTGGGTCTCGGGAGAGCTGGAGCGGACGCTGTTTGTGGTGTACTCGCCGGTGCACGCCTTGGTGTGGATGTGCACTGGTAGCACGAACTGGGTGATGATGTGCCTGGTGATGTGCGCGGTAGGTGTGCAGACGGGGACACTGATGGAGGCATACGAAGGGCTTGTAAAGGACAAGGGGATACTCGCGGCGGAGGTGATGCACGAGTACAACGAAGGGGTGAGTATGATTGGTTGTAACACAGGACCGACGCTGATCGTGTTAAACTTCCTAGTTTGTCTACCCCAGGATGAATCGGGTGCGTCGGGATGTTGCGGTGATGACCCACGAATCAGAAATGGTATTTTAATATTAAAATATTATTAATAATTCGGTGCTGTCGGCCGGAGTCGGAGGTTAAAAATGGACTGGTTATGACGATCCCGGCCGTTGATTGGATTAACGGTATCTCTCTCTCAATGGCCCCCTTCAATCTGAGCGGTCTCAACGTCGTCCATCCCATCGAACAAGACACTCACGATATCGCCGCCCCTTTCCCTGACTTCTCCGCCCACCTCGACCTCTGGACAAACCTCCCGTTCGAGTCAGATGAGCCATTGGCTCTTCCAAAACATCCCAAACCCGCTCATGTCGACAACGACGACGACGACGACGACGACGATGACGACTCCCCGAGCCAGGACACCCTCGAGAACCCCGTCGTCCCAAATCCTCCCTTCGATATCAATGCTCTTCTCGCGGGCGTCGGCATCGACCCCTTTTTGATGCCCGCTCCCCCTCCCCAGCAGAGTGCGCCCCCACAATTCCCCTCCCTCGCTCAGCTCCTCGCCCTCCATGCGGCCCATGCCCCCTCCCTTCCCGTCCCATCTCCTCCGACTGTCACGCCTACCACAGTCCCCTCCTCACCCACCACAAAACGTGTTCGCGTTCAAAGGACACCGTCTCCAACTGACAACAACTCGGATCCTCGCGCGTCCATCTCCACCCCCCCTTCTCCCCAGGAACTATCTGAAACAGCGGTCACCCCTCTATCTGCAGCGGAAGACAAACGCCGTCGGAATACTGCCGCCAGCGCTCGCTTCCGTCTCAAGAAGAAGGAGCGCGAAGCTGCACTTGAACGCCGTGCTAAGGAGCTTGAGGACCGTGTCGTCGAGCTCGAACGCGAGTGCGAGGGCCTCCGTCGTGAGAATGGTTGGTTAAAGGGACTTGTGGTCGGTGTAACCGGTGCTGGTGCTGCTCAGCACGCTCCCGCGAAATAATCTAGCACCAGAGCTTCCAGTGTGTCTCTCCCAATGATTGCCTATCACTGTTGACATACCCTCCCAGCCATCTCTTTTCCTCCGTGCTTTGTCTTAGTATGCGATTGATCACTCCATTTCCCGATTTTTCTGACTGGCTTCCGATCCTTTTCGTCTTTGCTCGAAAGCCCTTGTATTATTAATGCCAGTAATTAGCTATCCTCCCCCAACATGTGAAAGTCGGCCAGTCCGATTGTACATGATGACTCGCGCGTACCTGTCCATCGGTGTTTCACCGCTCCACTCTGATTCCCGACAGTTATGGTAACGGTCCTTGCACGAGTGTACCTCGCTCTCCTTGTCCCTTTTCCGCCCTCACACAACTTTCCTCATTGCTCGTCCGCGATTGGTAATCCCACGGTAAGTGAGCAGTTCATCCAAGTCCCCAGTTCCGTTCCTCGTTCCGCACTGATCCGTCAGTATCCTCATGGTTACGGCCCGTCATTGTCCGATAATTGTCATCGAATTTCTAACATTGCCTGAACATATTACACATTTAGTTATGACTTTGGTGTTGCCGGGGCCAACTAAATCTCCGGTTTGGCATCGGCTTCGTAAAATTTCATCAGATCCCGAACATCATCCCGACTTCCAAGGAACACTGAGCACCGCTCGTGGATATTCTTGGGGACGAGGTCGAGAATACGCTTTGTCCCGGTGGTGGCAAGACCTCCCGCCTGATCACATGGTTGTCAAAATGTGAAACGCATCATCGCAGCTCCCGTCACTCACCTGTTCTGTCAGGAATGCCATCGGGAACGCCTCGTACAGCATGCGAAGTTTCCCAGACTTGCTCTTTTTATCGTTCGGATATCCAAAGATCCCGCCATAGAGCAACGTTCGGTGCACGTCTGCAACCATGGAACCAATATACCGTGCCGAGTATGGGGACCCCGTCTTCGGGAACTTGATCGAGTTGAGATACGCGGTGGCTGGGGGATGAAAGTACATGGAGTTGCCTTCATTGAATGAGTAAATTTTGCCGCGGGGTGGTATTTTTATCTAGGTGGCACAATTTTATGACATCGAGAAGTGCAACGTCAAGGCCGACAACGTACATCAGGATGGGTCAGAATAAATTCACCCAGCGCCGCATCCAGGGTGTATCCGTTGACACCCGACCCGGTCGTGAGGACGAGATTGGCGGAGGAGCCATACCTGCCATTTTGTCAGTGGCCTCTTTGTTACGAGCTCTACGGTTACCTACATGGTGTACCCGGCAGCGACCATCTCGCTGCCAGGCCTAAGGACGTCTTCAAGCGAACCCGAAGAGTCCGGTCGCTATAACGAGTTGGCCGATCGATTCTAGGTCGAAATAGTGGGATAGTACCTACCAATGCATAGATTCCAAAGATAGTCCCGATGTTGACACCAGCGTCGATGTTGCTGCTGCCGTCGAGGGGGTCGAAAACAACACAGTACTTGCCTCTGTAGCGCTCTTCAATGATGATCGCGTTGTCGAGCTCTTCTGAGACGAGAACGGCCGTCTTTCCGGAAGCCCGGAGAGCATTGACCATGATATCATTGGCCAGGACGTCCAATTTCTTCTGCTCCTCCCCCTGGACATTCGTTTCTCCTGCGAGTCCAACCCTAATTCAAACGTGGTCAGAAATCGACAATCTAAGCGGCAGCTGTCACCCATGTACGTACAGATTGATGAGGCGCGCTCTGCGGACGTTGGTAGCGATGAATTTAGATGTCACCTGGATGGCGGTGAGGAGCAACGTGAGATCACCGGTCGCAGCAGTGCCGAGACGCAGCTGGTCATGTAGTACATGACTTTGGTGAGCATGAGATATGATTGCTTCTCTGATGAGTGTAGCGTTCCTACCGGGTCAGTGTGATGATATCGGTGCTAGGGAGCTCCTCATTCATGCCGGCCATTGTGCGTGGTTGTCGATGTTGAAAACGAGGCTGGCAGAATGATGGCTTGGATCGAGACGGATGAAATCGGCTGGAACTTGCTGACGGAGACGAGCGCCAAATGTCTCACGGCCCGGAGCAGGCCGTGTACTGCAACTAACTATGCAATTATGACAAGCGGAACGAATGTATGGCTAGAAAACAAAAGAAAGAAATAGAAAGAAAAACATGACCTAGCTTCATCTCTTCCTCTTCACTCCGACGATTGATGCTGGATCCTTGCCTTTCCGTGTCCGTAACGGGATAGGGAACGTGTCACTGTCCTCGTCGTCGTCTTCAACACATCCAATGTTTTTCCCACCAATACCACCCCTCCTAGCTCTCTCCCTTGCTCCACCATCTCCCCTGATTCCGCTGGTATTCGGCACGATGCCCTCGACCTCGTTCCCAGAACCAGTGCCCCATCCATCTCCATCTTCGTCCTCTTCATCCAACGCCTGTGAAGATGCCTGCGCAATTGCAGCAGCTATCTCCGCACTGATGCTTGCTACGCGGCTCTCGAGCTCGTCCGGTCCGCTGCATTCCGCTGATCGGGACGCGGTATGAGTAGTATTGGCTGTCTGCGAGAACAGAGCCGAGATTGTCCGGACCGACTCTTCCAGCTCAAGATCGGCCGCTTCGTCAAGTACTTTCTGTTTCTTGGCTTTGAAACTGTACTTTCTAGATGGTTGGTTCAGAACACTGACAACGACAAAAACGCGCTGAATCCGGACGCTTACATTGTCGGATCAGGCTCCCACCCCGGATCGTGTGTTCGCATGTGCTGCGTGAGCGTCGTTCGGCGAGTGAACGTCTTTTCACATTCTGGGTCCTCGCATTTATATGGGCGTTTTCCCGTATGGGTGCGACGATGTCTGGCGAGACTACTAGAGTCACCAAAGGTCTTGCCACACCCCGGGTACTCGCATGAATGTGGTTTCTCGCCAGTATGTACTCGTTGGTGTACATGAAGGGCCGATCTCTGAACATGACCGTTGGAGAAGCTGCACTGGCCAATGATACATGGAGAACAAACCTGAATAAACGTCTTTCCGCATCCAGCATGCCCGCAGACAAACGGTCTTTCACCTGTGTGTATTCGCATATGTCGGGCGAGGTCACTTCGTCGGGTAAACGATTTGCGACACTGAGGGTCTTGGCACGTATGCACACTGGGGACCTTGTCCTTGTCCTTTTCGCCGTCAACCTCTTTGTCCTTTCTTTTCGGCTTCTTGGATTCCGTGACAGGGTTACGTGGCAGGGATGAAGTAGATGCGACAGGTTGAGTAATCGTACGAGTCGGCCTGGAAGGCGACTTGGAAGCTCTGCGTGAACGGGGTGGGGTATTGTCACTGCGTGATCGAGAAACTGGCGAGGTCGTTTCAGCGGAAGAAGGAAGGTGCTGACGGTCCGAATCCGTTTCGGCTTCGAAGTGTGAGGAGAGGTGGTTCAAGATGTCGCTGATATCGTTGAATTCACCTGGAACACCGGAATGAGGATCTGACAAAGGACCTTCGGTGCGGGAGCAATGATCAGGTGAGCGTCTGTCACTTTCCCTATCTCTGTCATCCTCCGCATGCTCTCCCGAGGTCCCTTCAAGATATGCCAGATCCAAGTCTTCGTGATTCCTCGCTTCGGGGGCATAGTTGACATTGTCCCCGGCGGTGAGTGAACGAAATGCAGGGGTGGTACGTGTCGTGGGCTGTCCTCCCTCCACATCGATACCATTTCCTTTTGAAGATTCCATATGGCGCCCATTAGAAGCTGCGTGTGCGTGTGCGGCTTGCAGCATTGCCGCAATGCCATTCAGATTGAGGCCAAGTTCAGGAATTTCCGACCCGTCAGCGTCGTGGCTACGTTCGTGACCAGACTGCTGTGAACCGTGATTGGATTGCTCTCGACAGTCGTGCTCTGCGAAAGCCTGTTCGTGTCGTTGTTGAGCTGCAGCACTTAGTAGGGCGGCCGAGGCGGCAGAAGCATTCTGATTGAGCAACGTAGCAATCTCACGCTCCAGCAATTCAACAGAGAAATTCTCCGAGACAGAAGACGGACCGAGTGCGAGGGGATGGTCTGGAGGGGAGGAATGGGAATGTCGTGCGGAGTCAACAAATGAGGGGACATGTGGAGCATCAGACACGTCGATAGAATCTTGTTCGTTCATGAGATCGTCTTCTGAGCCTAGAGGGTCATCGTGAACGACGTCCGAGAAGTCGAGCACAGGTTCGTGCTCGTCGTGCTCCATTCGGGTGATCTAGGGGTGATTCAGACATGGGTATAGCGTGACGAGGAGGTGGTTGTGCATGTTCTAACGTGACTTTGTTACGTTGTACTCACCGAAATGCGTGCACGCTGAGAGGCGATAAGCGCGTCCAAGTAGAGGTTGAGTACTGGGGTGGCGACGTCGCGGCATACCTCATTTCGTGAGTCACGTGATAGTTTACCTGATTAGAAAGTACCCGTGTGGACAGCCGCTTTGTTCCCCAGCTGCGTTTGTCCTTGTCCATGTCCACTCATCAGCGATGGCACCAAAGACAACAAACCGTCCAAGGATACCAAAGACACGAAGCTACCATTGGTATGCCGTACTCCTTTTCTTCATGGGTACGTTGTTCCCGCCGCTTGGTACGTGCACTCCCAGGTTGCATATGAACCAAGGCCACTTACCCGCTACCTCCAGCCGTCGCAGCCAGATTCGGCATCAGCAAGGATTTTTGGATCAATTTACTCTTGACGATCGCAGGTTATATCCCTGGTAGGTCCGGTCCTGCTGCCGTGTGGTCCCGCCAACTCATCGGTTTGGTAGGTCACGTACACAACTTTTACATACAGGCAAGTCCTCAACGACCGTCCTCATGCCGTTGGTTTCTCACTGGCTCCCCAACAGAACATTCGAAACAACAAGTCGCACCAGAGGACTCCCAAATGGGCCCTGCGCTATGGCCTTGTCGATGGCTCCACCATTAGACGCCATGAACGACGTTCACAATGGGCTGGCAAGTACAAGGATCGAAATCCCGATTCTGGTTACGATCAACAACCCCTGGAAGACGGCCAAGTTGGACCCTCACGTACATCTACACACGGTTCTGCAGATGATACACCAAGACATGGTGACGGGCTGTGGCAGCCTGATGAAGAATTATACTATAGTGCTGAGCGTGAGGGCAGCTTACAAACATCTGAATCAGGTGGACGTTGGCGCTACCCAACCAACTTTAATGATTCGCTTCCTGAAGATGCCACGACCAGGAAGAAGAAGAAGAAGAAAGATAGGTGGGCGAGGACAGAGGATGCACATAGTATTTCGGGACAGAAGAAGAGAAAGAAAAAGTCCAAGAATCGATCAACGGTGGGAGATGCAGGAGACGTCGACTCGACGTATTCACACCACACGGTATCTACTGCGGATCTGGAGGTTCCGGAAGATGCGACAAGGAGAGCTTATGATAGGCAAGAAGGGAACGCTGAGGTGGGGGGAGAAAGCGGGCAAGCAGTGGCATCTCAGGAGGAGTTCAAACATGAATTCTAACGAGGTTTCTCCTAGGCGGCAGCAAGGAATTACTACAAGTACCCATTCTCGTCACGTTCGTAGGTCGTGTAAAGATACCTTATCTGATAGTATCAACTCGGGTAGTAGGCAATCTGATCGATCGATCTCTGAGTCTGACGGTTGCTAATCGCTTTAACTAGCGAGAGACAGACGCCAAAGGTTCTGCCATTCTGGCATTACCTAGAAACAGGGTGAGGTCATCATAAAACAAGTCGGGTTCGGCGGAAGGAACTAAGAACGGATGGATGAAATTTGGTAGCACTGCTCGTTGGTGTTACACGTACCAGAGTAAGTATCGTGTTTCTGTATAAATGCCATGGCTCACCCGCCCTGCTAGTTAATCCCATGGTGTTCGCGTCCAAGGTATTTGCCCTGCTGCTCGGCGCGGTATCAGCTGCTCGTTCCAATGCTCAGGTGACTTCCAAGTCACCGAACCTCCACCCGTACCTAGCGGTACCCAACTCTGCACCATGACGATTTTCGAGTGAGTGTGAACTCATACGCACGTCTCGCTGTCCTTCTTTCGTGTGGTCGTCGTCATCGAGCACGATGCGCGCACACACCCAACCTGCCCCTCCTTGGGACTGTCAGTTTTTACTCCCGGTCAGCGCAACCTCTCGGGCCCAGCGCGGAGAGTCGGAAAAGACAATGAACAAAAGTAGTTAAAGTGATTGTATTTGTGTGCAATTCGCACCCGAAGCCACCATGGGAATTGACCTTGGCAACTTGAAACAAAGTGAAAAGTATCTACCTTGATGTTTCCCTCGGAACAAATTACCGCCGTATAAATGCCATGGTGCACTGTTCCCTCAGTAATATTAAGCTAATTCCCATGTTGTTCGCTTCCAGGGTATTTGCCCTGCTGCTCGGCGCGGTATCAGCTACTCGCTCCAATGCTCAGGTGTTGGTGGACTTCCAAGTCACCGAACCTCCACCCGTACCTAGCGGTTCCCAACTCTGTTCCATGATGGTTTTTGAGTGAGTGTGAACCCATACACGCATCCGAGTCGGTCGATGTTACAAAATACCACTACAGGCGCACGTTTGGAAACTCTTACGGACAGTAAGTAAAGAACCACTACATACATGTCTTCGGGGGGTTCATGACCTCTGCCTTGTTAAGCCCTGAGGTCGTCCAATATTCGTGAGTCAACGGGGTTCCGTCTCGTGCGATGATCTGCCGATGAACTAATAACTCATCAGTCCACCCACTGACTGTGGTGAACCTGGTTCATGGGCAGCAGTGACCTTGAACTTCACCGTCACGTCCAACGGTACTCAATATGACCGTCTTGGGATTTTCACTTTCCAGAACACCGAAAGTACGCATAAACACCACTGCAATAATTTGGTCAGCTCTCATTGGACACCGGTTTAGTTTGGCGCACTTCGACTCCCGAACCCACACACGACGGCATTATCTGGACGTACATCAAGGATGTCACTCGCTATATCCCACTCTTTGCGAAACCAGGGACATTTGTCCTAGAATTGGACAATCGTTTAGAAAATACACTGAATGGGCAGTATGCTAGTGTGTATATCGGCACCCTCTTTATTACCCTTGGTCTTACGGCCATTTGTCAACAGCAACACTCTATGCAACCTTTTATAAGGCTTTGCAGGAGTATCCTATAGCCGGACAATCAAACCTCATTGTCCCAATTTCCACCATGTCAAACAACTCAGCCGATGATGCTTCGGTCCCACCTGCATTCTCTGTAAGTCGGGTTGTTCATGTTGCGCTGTTATGATGTTAATCCCCGTTTTAGCTGAATGTCACCCTCCCTCGGAATACGGTGCAGATATATGCCGAACTTTACGCATCTGGAAATGGTGACGAAGAATTCTGGGTAGAACCAATTTCCTCCTGTGATGCGTTTCTGAAGTGTTGAGTTATTGATTGCACAGTACTACAACGTCCCAGACGAATACTTCTATGATCTTCCTCCTTATACAACATTCGGTGGTGGACCATTCCGCGAGGTGCGCTTACTGGTGGACGGTCAGGTTGCTGGCGTTGCATTCCCTTACGCGGTCATCTTCACTGGGGGCATCAACCCCGCTGTCTGGAGGTGAGCCCACATGCACTAAACGTGGTTCACTCATTTACCGCGTCCCTTAGACCGATCACTTCATACGGTGCTCTAGACCTTCCGACCTACGTCCTAGACTTGACACCGTTTGCCCCCACGTTCGCGGATGGCCATCCTCACGCTGTCACTCTCGACGTAGTCTCCGCGGAGGCAAATCATACGTTGAACCAGGACTGGTACGTTTCGGGGCTTCTTCAGGTTATTACGGACCCGTCTGGGGAACCCACCACCGGCATGATTACGCGCTATGATGTGCAACCGTATGCAATGACGGAGACATCTGCCAGCATCGATGGAACGGACGTGAATGTTACGGTGCAAGCCCAACGTTACTTGTACATCGAAGCGGTCGTCATTAGCGGAAGTGGACAGACAACCAACGTGGTATTTCAACAAAACCTCAACTATACCAACACGCAGTACTACCTGGACAACACGAGTATCCAGGTCAGTGCCTAGAATTAAGCCTTTTATCGTAGCCATTTGAATCCATATTTCATCTAGAACGTTGCACAAGTCTCTTCGGGATCCATCTTGTCTCTGCATGATGGCGTTCCGGCTGTGGTGGACAACTTTGAGTATCCGCTATACATCAACATTTCCTATCTGGACATCACCAATACCTCCCAGACATGTACGGCGCCGTCTTTTTTGACAGTCGGTATACTGATGAACGTGCAAAAGTCTATACCTCGTTTGACCACTCTTACAACAGAGAAGTTGTGCCTGCTCCATTCATTCTAGGCTCGACGGTTGTGGAACGTCAGCAGACAGGTGCGCGCTCGTCGGTGCCTCCCAACTGCGCAAACTTCTCATACAGGGTGCAGCTGGATATTTCACGGTAGCTACCACAGGCAATTCAGGGAACGGAACGAGCAACAACACATTCTCTTACGTGGATACCAAAGGTAACACGTACGACAGAGAGGTGGATGCGGCCTACAAGGTGATCATCTATGATCAACAAGGTGGATCATTGGCTATGGGTACCTTGCCCCCATCAGCACCATCGATGGCGAGTGTTCAGAGCATTCCTGCTGCCAGGCTGCCAGGAGGCAAGCAATCGGTGATTATAGGATAGAAATGACCTGTCGTTGGGCGTTTATATGGACACATAGACATGCAGAATGGTGCGACACAAAATCATCAGAGACCAGTTCGTCTGCGTCTCAATTACCGCTAACCTACACCACCCTCGGACGGTAACTATGCACATGTTGAAGTACGAAGCACTCCGTGTTGAGACGGCGCTTGCAATCTGAGAGCAAATGAATCGTTCGAGGAAGCTCTCAGGTTGAGCCTCGTCTTTCGCATCCGTTGAAAATGCTTGTGAAGATCAACAGCTAGAAAAGGCCGACAACCCGTCCGGTTTCCCGGTCAAGGTCGACTTCCCAGAATCCTAGAAGTTGAGAACTCTCATGAGATCAAGGACGTGAGACAGCTTAGCCTATCACTCACCAGGGCGTGTGCCCAGACCTGGCATCGTCTGCATGTCTCCGAGAATGGGATAAAGGAACCCAGCGCCAGCAGATAGGCGGACTTCGCGGATTGGAACAGTAAAACCACTCGGTGTATTTTTCAGTGAAGGATCATGGGAGAACGAGTATTGGGTCTTAGCCATGCAAACTGAAGATATCGAGTAAGTTGTAAGTCAGATCAAGTCCCGTGGGAGATAACACACTGGGCAGATTCCTGTAACCTTGGCGGGTATAAGTATCCAGTTGCTTGCGAGCCAGCTCGCTCAGTTCAATACCGTCCGCACGATAAATCTCTTTGCAAATGATGCCAATCTTTTCGTCAATGGGCAGATCGAGGTCGTAAAGGAAGTTGAAGTTGGACTCTCCCTCGCATGCCGCGACGACGGCCTCGGCGAGAGCGCTAGCGCCAGCGCCACCCTGAGCCCAGTGACTGCTGACAACTGCTGCATCGGCGCCGGCGGCGAGTGCCTCCCGGCGAATCACCTCAAGCTCGGCATCGGTATCGGAACTATAAGGAAATGTATGTTCTCGTGAAAATTGACAAGTGAATAAATACATACGAGAAGCGGTTGATAGCAATAATAACCTTGAGACCAAATTTGCGGGCATTCTCGATGTGCCGGACAAGATTTTGGCAGCCTTTCTGGAGTGTAACTACATCTTCCTTGGTGTAGGTATCAGCGAGGGGTTTGCCAGGGGTCACCTCAGGTCCTCCACCGTGCATCTTCAACGCCCGAGTCGTCGCCACGATCACGGTAGCATCGGGTTTGAGACCAGAGCCACGGCACTTGATGTTGCAGAACTTCTCCATGCCCATATCGGCACCAAAGCCACCCTCAGTAAGGACATAACCGACACGGTCAGAGGATTCGCCCGATTCAGTTCCAGCGAGCTTGAGAGCGACACGGTCAGCAAGTATAGAAGAGTTGCCGTGTGCGATGTTGGCAAAAGGACCTGCGTGGACGAAGACAGGGGTGCCTTCAAGCGTCTGCATCAAGTTAGGCTTGACGGTGTCTTTCATCAACACTGCAAGGGCGCCGCCGACACCAATGTCATCAGCGGTGATAGCTTCGCCTCGTTTGCTAGTTGCAACGACCATCGCGCCGAGCCTGTCTCGCATATCGTTCAAATCCGTCGTCAGCGCCAACACTGCCATACATTCACTTGCAACGGAAATGTCGAAACCGGCCTCCCGTTCATGGCCTTTCTCGGTGGGGTTGCGGCCAATAGCAACTTTACGCAGGAAACGATCGTTGGTATCGAGGACACGGTTCCAGGTTATCGTCTGCGGGTCAACGTCGAGACGAGCGAAACGATTGATCTCTTCTGGTGTAAGCTCGTTAGGGTCGGTTTTGTCGATACCAAGCTTCTGTAAACGTTTGAACATAAGAGGAGCAAACTCGCGCTTTCCTCTCTTGGTGGGAACTAGTCGGCTATAAAGAGCCTTGTCCGACTGAGTGGCCTCATGGAACATACGCGCATCCAGAGCGGCAGCTGGGTTGAATGTCAGATGGCCCGACCACCCGGAAAGAACACCACGCACCGAGTAAATTGTTGGCAGCCGTCACAGCGTGGATATCACCGGTCAAGTGCAGGTTGAACTGCAGTGCGTGTCAGCAGCCAGCTACCGCGGAAATTCTAATCTTACTTCGTCCATGGGAATAACTTGACTGTAGCCTCCACCGGCAGCACCGCCCTTGATACCAAAGGTAGGTCCTTGACTAGGTTGACGGACACAAGCGAAAGCAGGACGACTAAGGTGTGCACCCAAAGCTTGAGCGAGGCCGATGGTCGTAGTTGACTTACCCTCGCCAAGTGGAGTAGGAGTGATACTGGAATATCATCAGGCGAGCCTTTGGATAGCTTGGAAAGATGCTCACCCGGAGATGACGATGTACTTGCCATCTTTACGGTGGGCCAAACGGTCCAAGACACTGAGCTCGACCTTGGCCTTGTATCTGCCGTAACTCTCCAACTCATCGGGGAGGAGACCGATCTCACGCGCAAGCTCAGTGATCGGTTTTGGCGTGTGTGCCATGGCAATCTCGATATCACTAGGAACCTTAGGCTGGATTTTGAGGGGAAGTGGTCCAACTTTGCGCGCACGAGCCTGTTCGAAGCGACGGATAGCGGACGTCAAGACATTCTCCATCAGCAGAGCGACAGTCATCGGACCAACGCCTCCTGGGACGGGAGTAATGTGGGAGGCACGGAGAGCAGCTTTGGCGTACTCTACATCGCCTACAAGACGCTGACCGGATTTCTTGGTCGCATCTAGAATGATTATTGTACGATTCACACCGAGGGAAAACATGTGGCGAACCTGGGATAGAGTTGATGCCAACATCGAGGACAACCGCGCCAGGTTTGATCCACGAGCCTTTGACAAACTCGGCTTGTCCGATAGCTACGACAAGAATATCGGCTTGGTTTACCTAAGTAGGAATTATGGTAACAAGTACCCACTGATGGGAAAGAAAGTACGCA
Source organism: Boletus semigastroideus (assembly GCA_038090295.1). NCBI lineage: Eukaryota > Fungi > Basidiomycota > Agaricomycetes > Boletales > Boletaceae > Boletus > Boletus semigastroideus. The sequence goes on along the minus strand of JBBPMK010000010.1, from coordinate 95,469 downwards.
CAAATTGTTCGAGGTTCCTTGTGCGGCTATGACACTGAGTGACTGTCGCATCCTTATTCCTCAGGAGGGCGGCGACAGGGTTTCCGACAATATCGCTACGACCGAGCACAACGGCATTAGCACCGGAAATGGGAACACTGGTTGACTCGAGGAGACGGATGACTGCGGCAGGAGTGCAAGGTGTGAAGAGAGGTGAGGACGCGCGAGAAGAAAGTAAACCGATATTATACGCGTGGAATCTGATAAGAGAGATAAGCACATGCTCGATGTGGATGGGGAAAGATGTGATACCCATCAACGTCCTTTTCCGGAGAAATTGACTCGGTGACTGTGCGGACGTCATCGGAATCAATGTGGGGGCCAAGAGGGAGCTGAACCAGTATCCCGCTTATAGAGTCGTCGTCATTGAGGCGTTTCACGACGGCTACGATCTCCTGGACGGTGGCAGCCTCGGGGAGGGTGACATGCTGGAAGTGGATGCCGACTTCTTCTGAGGCTTTGGCTTTCATGCGAATGTAGACGGTAGAGTCTGGGCGGTCGCCAGCCTGAACGACAGCGAGCTGTGGCTGGAAACGGGGGAACTGCTGCTTGAAGGTAGCGATCTTGTCCGCGACGGATTGGCGGATAGACCTAGGGTGAGTGAGCACGACGCGACGGATGAGGGGGAAGGAGACGAACTTTGCGGTGAGGGTGCCGTCGATGACACGAGCCTGGGACGTGGACATGGTGGTGGAGCGGAAGAAAGAGCGACTAATGGAACGAAGAGCGAGTATGTTCATCGCATTCAGTCAGGGTCCTTTATATTTAACCCATGATTATATTATACCAAAAAAGGTTAATTATGGTCACGGTCACGTGCTGACAAATTAAAATTAAAAAATTAACCAGTTTTTTTTTTTTTAACCAAGTAGTACTGTGACGATGAACGGGATATGGGCAAGACGCGTCTTCGCTGGAACGCTCTCCGCCAGGGTAGTTCGTCGCTCACGACCGTTTGTCTTGTCAACCCGGCCCTATTCGGATCAAAAATCACAGTCAGAGGATGTAGCTGACGCCGCACCAGAGCAGGAAAGCACGGACGTTTCCGTGGAGTCCCAGGTGCTCAAGGACCTCAAGAGAAAAGAGGCAGAGGTCCACGACCTCACCGTCAGTCTCCCTCGTTCTCTCACGCGGCGCTCTCGCTCACTCCGTGCTCCCAGAGCCGACTACGGTACCTCCAGGCCGACTTTCTCAATCTCCAGCGCAATGCTGCCCGCGAAAAGGAGCAGCAACGCGACTTTGCAATCACCCGTTTCGCAGGTGACCTCCTCGAAACGGTCGATGTCCTTGCCCTCGCCATCAAATCCGTCCCCACAGCCACTCTCCATTCCGAACCTCCCTCCTCAAATACACCATCTTCCCCCGATCTCCCTCCAAAGTCCGCTCAGGAGTATCTCACGGAGTTACACCAAGGTGTAGAAATGACCCACCGTCTTCTTCTCTCCATCCTGTTCAAGTACCATGTCAAATCATTCGATCCCACGGGAGAAACGTTTGATCCCAACCGACACGAGGCTATTTTCCAGATACCCGTACCTGGAAAAGAACCCGGGACCGTTCTTGAATGCCAAAAGACGGGTTACATGATCAAGGATCGCCTCTTGCGTGCAGCTCAAGTCGGTGTCGTCCAGGACGCACCATGACATGCATGCAGTTCACTCGCACGGTGGACACTCGGGTATGCTACCACTCTAGACATGGGGGCAGAGCTGAATGGGGTATATCCATTATCAAGATAGACATAATAATCTGGCACACGTAATTCAACGAATCTCTACTCCAAAGCGATCTCGCAAGCTCGACGTAACCTGAGCGTGTAACGCATTCGTTTCGTCATTCGTCAATGACCTAAAGCGGGTTAATACGTCACGTACGGAGACGGATCAATATCCTACCTGTCCATCGAGCGGTAATTTATTCGGTAACAAACGCTTTTACGACACATCTTTGGATGGGTAAAGTTGTCCGTCTGTTGCATGTCAGGTCACTGAGACACGAAAACGGCAAAGATATTCTGACCATTTTGACATCCTCCACGACATCGCCCGCCACGTCTCTGACAAGATCGCAAAAGTCGTTGTCGTGAATATCCATACTTTCTGGTAGCCAGAAGCTGATGTCCTTGAAGCAGGCCGGGTATTTCGAATATGGCTGAAACGTCGTGATCTCACCTTGTCTGAACTGCGAGAGGAACCGGGCATCTCGAGACCAGAATAGGCGAATGTCGGGGATGGAGTAGAGAATCATGGCAATGCGCTCGAGCCCAAGGCCAAACGCCCAGCCAAGCTTGTTTCGAACGTCTAGAGACACATCAGATCGCTAAGCGGGTATGGACGAAAGCGCACTTGCCCGCGTTGTCTAGCGTCGGCTGGCGGATGACACCGCACCCGAGAATTTCGAGCCATTTTCCGTGGAAGAAGACCTCGACCTCGAAACTCGGCGTTGTCCAAGGAAAGGTTGCTTCGATCCATCTTACCCTGAGCGGGTTCTGGGCCGTCGCGCCGACATGATCAGCAAAGAGGGCCAGTAAGAGGCTGTTGAGAGAAAGCTTGAGGTTCTTGGCGATGAGCTCGGTGTGCTTCAGGTCATGTGCAGATTGGCAAGGATTGGTGGGCGAAAGATGAGGCACGTCCTCGATGACGATGTTGGAGCGCTGGAGGTGGGCTTGGAGGATTGCATTGTCGTCTTCGATTTCTTTCATGCCGTTTGGGTCGGCAGAAACGATGCGAGCACCCTCTGTTTGATGGAAGATAGGATAGTGAGAGCCATCTATCTCGTCGCGCCTGTAGACGTCGGCGGTGAGAAGCCACTTGGTCTCGCCTTTTTTGAACACCTCGACTTCGTGAGCAGAGGTGTGGGTGCGAAGCATGAGGTCCTTGTTGACATAGTAGCTGTCCGTAACGGAGCGGCCGGGATGGTCAAGGGGAAAGGAGAGGAGATCAAAGTTTTGGTATGGGGTGACCAGCGGGGAGAGGGAAGAGAGATGAGCATAGGAGGGGAAGTGGCGCTCGACGAGGGCGCGGAGGGTGCTGAGCGGATGAGCGGGCTGGGTGTGCAGTCTGAGAGGCAGCCTGGAGAGGATCGTCGGAGACACGTTCGTCATCTCGTCGGTGGGGTACTCTCGCCCGAGCACGCTCATCGTCGTGGGACGCGTCGACGCATATGACCTGAACGTGCATCGCGGACGGAACGCGAGAGGGAAACGCATCTCGTCGTTGACACCGACAGAGACGTTTTTTTTTCGGGCGGGAATCACGTGAGGGCGGGTCTCTGACTGCAACAGCCATGCGCAAGTCGTCCTCGAAACGTCCCCTCGTCGCCTCAGACGGCTCGGACGACGACGACCCCGTCATCCCAACCGCCCAGAGAGCGAAACGCACCCGCACAGTCGACACCGATGCCGCCCCGTCAACCCCCACCGATGACGATGAGATGGATGTCGACATCGACACCCTCAGTGCTGCCAACGACAATCGCTTCCTCCCAGAAGACTCGTTCAGCGAGGGCCCCTCGTCTTCCAAGGCTGAGACGTCCAAGAAACGCAAGGTCACTATCAAGAAAAAGCCACAGGTACTCTACTCGGACGACGATGCGAGCTTGGAACGCGACACTGCGGAGGATGGGCTGAGCGATCTCGCGTCTCCCCTTTCCGAGATTTCCGACGACTTTGAGCTGGACACGCCGCCCAAACGCGATGTTCTGAAAGCGAAAGCCGCTGTCGGCAAGCGCAAGGCGGGCAAAGCCAAACCAGGGCAGCTCAAAGGTGCCAAGGCAAAGGGACTCAAGGAAAAAGAAAAGGGGAGAGAGATTTCCATGAAAGACGAGCGCAGGCTCGGTGTTCCCGCTGCTACAACCTCGCGAGCGTCGAGCGCCGCGGCTCAGAGTCAACCTTTAGATCTGTTTTCCAACGAGGAACTTGCACCCGGCGACGCTCTGCCGGATGCATCTCAATCCACAAAAGAGCCACTTAGTCAGGCCGTCCCCAAGAAACGCAAGCTTCCACCAATCAAGAAAACCAAGACGGCGAGCGAGGCGACGGGCACGCCGACACCGACCACGACGTCGCAAAAAGCGGCAGCACCGGCTGTCCAAGAGCTGGCCAAGCCGTCATTGCCGACTGTGGAGCAACGCAAACAAGCCTTGACGGGAGTGCGAGATATTGATTTGGCTGACTCGAAAGTATATGCGGAACTCTTCAAGAGTGTAAGTGTCGGATCTTGGCGGACGGGGACTGATAGCTTATGTTGTGGACAGGCGGGTGGAAATACCCCAAAGTCCGGATTGAAGAATACGGAAGAGCGGCAGAAAGAGCTGGACAGAATGCGGGACGAAGCGAGAGCGAAACGCGCAGAGGAAATGGTAGTACGGTCGCCGGACGGAGACAAGGACGCTGACGAGACTTGTTTCCAGAAATTTATATTCGATCTGCAGTCTCAAGCAGACAAGATTGCGCGTTTCGAGCAACGATTGCGAGCGGAGAACAGCACGGTGCTGCACCCTAATTTCTTGGCAGCGAAATTCAGAGATGAATGGGAACTGGAGAGGCATCATAGACGAGCGACACCCAAGGAAGAGGGAGAGGCATGACGAGTTGGTGCTGTTTTCCGCCGTCGCTGTATAAGGCACTGATGGTCTACAGGCAACTATGTACTGGTGCTACGTCATATCTTGGAGGACAAGCAAAGTATTTGATCGACACAAGTATCAAACCATTTCTTGTCGGCCCTTTTTTTGGTGGGGACGTTGCTGATGTTGACGCCGCGAAGCTGGTCGACGAGTTGATCTGTGACGGAGAGGAAGAGGGTCAAATGTGTTTTGAAAGAGGTGGCGATGTTGGCGATATCTTGGATCTGTGCGCGAATGTATTCGGTGTCGTGTGGGGTGTAGAGGGCGGCGACGAGCTCGTCTGAGGTGGCGAGGAGGCGGTTGGACTGCGGGAGTAGGTTGTCAAAGGCAGAGACGGGGACAGAGGAGGGGTGAGCGAGTATATCGAGGAGGATGCGCTTGTGGAGGAGTGTGGTGAGGCGCAAGAGGTGATGGATCTGGTGGAATGGTCAGGGAATACGGAAGGGAGAGGGTGAGGGTACGATACATTGTTTGCGCGTGCCAGTTCGAGGTCATCCATCTTGGATGTGGGACCGAGACCGATGTCGTCCCAACCGTCGTCGGAATGGTGATCGTTTTTTATCACGGAGGCAATTTCGCTGAGATTGTCCTCGAGGGACTCTCTGTCTGAGCTCCAGGAGCGGTATACAGCGGTCTGATTGTTCCTTGGGATGCCGGATTGGCCCCTCGCGCTCGCGATGAGGTCGTGCAGCTTGGCAGTCCTGACGAGGTGCTCATCACGGGGAGTGCCGTCGAGGAATGCCTGCACGAGTGCGCAGAGGGCGTCGATGATATCTCGCGTGCGGGTTTTGATGTCCTTGGTGAGGGTTGCGCCGTGGAGGTCGTCGTGGAGGAGGCGGGTGCAGTGAGCGAGTGCGGGGGGGTGGTGAGCGAGATCGTCGAGGATGGGGATGGCCGCGGCGGGGTCGGAGGGCAACGCGAGTGCGAGCCTTGTTGTTGCGTTGTATACGAGGGCGAGGAGAGCGTCGAGGTCGTTGAGGATGATGTGGAGAGGGTGGTCCGGGCGTTGTTGTTGTTGTTGTTGTATCAAGACGAGTGCGTGATGACAAGACTGACGGACCAAGGAGAGAGACATGATTACATAACGAGCACCTCTCTTTCATGTTCAAAATCGGGTTCGCACTCTGCGTTCGATCGCGACGTCCTCTCCGTCCGAGAGCACATCTGAGACTGTTCCATCCGATTACCCGCTCGTTTCCTTGGTCCCCTTCGACCCTCACCCCCTCACTCGACACCGCCGCAGAGATCGCCGCACTCGAGGCACGCGCCAACGCACACCCAAACGATTTACAAAACCAGCTCGCTTTTTTCAACGCCCTCGTCGCGACGCGCACAAAGGAGGGTTACAACACCGTCATCGACCGATGGGAACACACTTCCGAACGCGTATGTACTCCCCTTGCCCTCCCTCGTCCTCATCGCCCACCCTCCCCTAGAACACCTCATCCCCCCTTCTCCACTCCGACGACGCTTTCAAAATATATCTCGATGCCCTCGCAAACTCCGGCCGCGAACCATCCATAGACCATGCAGTGCAAAAGCGACAGTCGCTCCTTGACTCCCTCCCTCCGTTCCCGCCCCCGCCTTCTCCAGATACCTCCCCTCCAGATATCACCGGCACTCCCCCACCCCAGTCACGCAGCGAAAAGATAGCCGCAGAGTTGCTCGCTCGTCGCGCCAACTCATCCTCACAGGACCCATCATCCACACCCAATCCTGCGATCGCAGACCTCGCTGCCGCACTCGGCAAAGGCGCAGGCGTCAGCGGTAATCCAATCCATGTCACTCTCAGCGAACGTAAGCTCCCCGATATCGCTTTCCATCCCTCGTTCACCCTCTTCCAGCCAAAGGTTCCCTCACGATCCGCATCGTCCGGTTTGTCGTCCTGGCGGGAATGAGCGGTTTCTGTACGTGCACTCGAACCTTCCTCTCTTTCCCTTTTTTCATCCTCTCCCAGTCATGCTCGTCATTCTCTCTGTTCTCTTGGAAAACTCTGGCCTCCTCAAGGCAGGGGGTCGCACTCCAGAGTTTGAACCACTCCAGCAGAAACCCGTCAAGTTCAGTGACGTGCATGGCATCGACGAAGTCAAACAGGCATGCTCTTTCTCCCCATTCACTTCCTTGTCTCACTTTCCGCCAGGAACTCGCAGACGTCGTCACATTTCTCAAAGACCCCACCGCCTTTGCTTCCCTGGGCGGAAAGCTCCCGAAAGGTATTCTCTTAACAGGCCCTCCCGGTACGGGAAAGACCATGCTCGCTAGGGCCATCGCGGGTGAGGCCGGTGTTCCCTTTTTCTTCTCCTCTGGCTCCGAGTTCGAGGAAATGTTTGTCGGCGTGGGTGCAAAACGTGTTCGCGACCTCTTTGCGGCTGCCCGCAAGAAACAGCCCGCCATCATCTTCATTGACGAATTAGACGCAGTCGGTGGTAAACGTTCTCAGCGTGATCAGCATTACATGAAGCAGACCCTCAACCAACTGTTGGTCGAAATGGATGGCTTCTTGCAGACCGAAGGTGTCATCGTCATCGCTGCAACAAACTTTCCCCAGAGTTTGGACCCGTCGGTGCTCCTGAAATTATATTTGACGATCGCACCCTCATCTCTCCTTTGCCTAGTGCACTCACCCGTCCCGGTCGTTTCGATCGTCATATCACCGTCCCTCTCCCCGACGTTCGTGGTAGATTGCAGTTACTGAACCACTTTATGAAAGACGTCATCGCCAGCAATTGTATGTCGCAATTTGTTTTGCCTTGTCATGTCACTCATTTCTTAGCCGTCGATCCGATGATTTTGGCCCGGGGCACCCCCGGATTCTCTGGTGCCGAGTTGCAAAATATGGTCAAGTGCGTCGTCCGCATGTTCGCTTTCCAACACCACTTACCTCATCGTTTAGCTTGGCTGCCATTCAGGCAGCGAAAGAAGGTTGGAAAGAAGTCGCCCTGAAACACTTTGAGTGGGCAAAGGTGAGCCCATCGCTTCCTGCTCAGTCTATTTTTCCCCGACCGCCCGTCAGGACCGCATCGTCATGGGCGCCGAGCGCAAGAGCGCATACATTGACGAAAAGAACAAACTGCTCACGGCCTATCACGAGGTGCGCTGACTTATAAATGATGATGCGCTATGCTCTAATTTGTGCAGGGAGGTCACGCCTTGACAGCACTCTATACCGAAGGTGCAATGCCTTTGCACAAGGTTACGTGCATTCCACGTGGTCATGCACTCGGTGTCGTGCGTCGCTCCTTTGTCTCGCTGTATAGTGCTCACATCGTGGCTGGACAGACCTCTCAGTTGCCGGAAGGTGACATGTTTTCTGTCTCCCAGAGCGAGTACAAGGCCATGATTGACGTGTGCATGGGTGGTCGGGTCGCGGAGACACTGAGTATGTTTTTCGTTCACGCGTCATCTCGCCGTTGATGATTTCTCGATCAAAGTCTACGGTCAAGGGGGGCTCACGAGCGGGTGCTCTTCTGACCTTCAAAAGGCGACGCACACCGCGACACAAATGGTCAAGGTAAGGGTTTTCCGCGCCACAGGGTTGCTGATGACGAGGACCCCCCGCGCAGAACTTTGGATTCTCAGACAAGGTGGGCCCTGTGTTTTACAGCGACTCAAACGGGCCCGTTAGCCCCAAAACGAGCGAGCGGATCGACTCTGAAATCTTAAAGTAAGTGTGCGTCAAGGAAGAGGTCTGCGACGACGGTGATGTTTGATCTAGTCTACTTCAACAAGGCGAGCACCGGGTGACGGGGCTGTTGGGGGACAAGAAGGAAGAGCTGCATCGGGTAGGTGAATGTTACCCTGCAAGACGCGGTGACCTGATAGACACATAGCTGGCGCGGGCTCTGGTGGAGCACGAGACGCTGACGGCGGAGGAGGTGAGGAGGGTGATCAAGGGGGAGCCAATACAAGAAGGAGAGGTTGAGGATATATTACCAATTTAGAGTTCATTTCCTTTTAGAGAAGGTTTGTTCCCATGTGGGATATAATAAAAAGCGGTGCCAAAGAAAACTTGTTGGGGCAATCGGAGGTTGCGGTTTTTCCACCTACCTCCGCCGACGAAGAGGCAAGTGAATTTCTTCCGCATGACAGAATCTAAAAGATGACCGGGAGAGTTGCAAAAAGATGTGTCATCGTCAACTTAGATTGATCAAACACACGGGATGCGGTCACAACACTTTCCTCGGCGACACCGTCATCGACTGCCGTAGTGTTTGCTGTTTCCTCAGCGCTGACCATCCTCCCAACTGCAACGAGCCCTCAAAACCTTGTTCCTGCCGTCGCTATTATGGGTCCGCCCTTTCCCTTTTTAATCCTCCCTCCCTCCATCTCATATCTGATTATCAGGCATCCAGAGCGCATCATCATACAACAAGTCCGTCCCCCCTTCCTCTATTTAGATCCCTCTGATCGCTCACACAAACACAGCTTTCTGGAAAGTGTTCAAAATGCCCCCAATGATCCTAGACCTTCCTCCCCTTCTCCTTTATGTACATACGAACATCATCCACGACGTTCTACCCCCACAATGTATTAATATATTTATCACTAGCCGTGGAAAATATCACCCCACTAGATTCCCACGTGGCTTCTAAGCTAGATCAACGTCCATCAGCATCTCTTCGTCTATCCCATACTCGTCCTCGTCCATCTCTTCAGCTCCCCGCTGATTCTCCGCCTGTACCACCAACAGCGCTTGTTCCTTTTGCTTCGCTTGTGCCTTTTCAATGTCCTCGAGCGTCCACAGCGAAACGCCTGTCTGGTTTTCGTTCGGGTTCTGCGATATCGTACGCATGAACAACTTGGACAGCGTCACCGCCATGTCTGTAGACAGGTTCGAAGCTACCTCGGTGATGTACTGGTTGATCCACCGTGGTAGCTTGGCCCGCTTATCCGCCCTTGCAAACCGCTCCGTGGGACTCGGTCAACGATCACATCAAAATATGACGTCATATCTCACCTTGTCCGCGAAAACCATCAGTCCCCAGTCCGTCTTACCACGAAGCACACGTCCGACGCATTGCGCAGCGTTTCGCATCGCGTCGAACCCAAGGAACTCGGATTCCCTTATCCGATACGCATCCCGGAGATATTCCAGTCGCGCTTTCAGTATTCGACTTTCCGTGTATTGATATGGCACCCTAGGCACCATCCAGTTCGCGTCCTTTGCGTCAGAATACAGCAGACACTCACCCAAACATGATCACAGCACGTCCATAGTTGTGATCAAAATCGATCCCTTCCGACACCTTTCCTCGCGCAACGGACAACAGCACCGCGCCACGTCCGTTATCGCACGCCTAGATTCATCTTGTGCTTCTTTCTAGACAAGAACAACAACACGGCTTACCCGTCTATAGTTCTCGAGTGCTATGCTAGTTTCATTCGCATCCGGCGTTTCGACGAAAATCAGCTTGTTCTTCCACACTTCGTTCAAAATCCCCTGTAAAATGTACCATCAAAACCTTGGATACTGTACTCGAGCCAACTTACCATGTCATTCCATGCTGCCACGATGGACTCCATGTACAGATAACTGGGGAAAAAGGCAACAATCCCATCCGGAACGATTTTACTATACTCGACTAGGATGCTCCCAAAGTTCCTGACGACAGCGGGATCATTCCGGACCTCGAAACGCGAGCTTATAGCAACTTGGTCGCTCCCTCGGGTAATGACCTGCATACGGGCAATCAAGTCATCGTTTCTCAGAAACAACGATCAACCGCTCACCAACGGTAGAAAGGCATTGCGCGTGAGCGTCATCGGATAAGTCTCCTGAACAACCGGCGTGAACTGCAGCATTTTGGGATACATGTCCAAAGGCGAAATCGTCCCAGATGTGATGACGACACTGCTGAAGTGTTCAAAAACCGGCTTGATGGCCAACGAGGGATCAAGGCACCTGTCGCAAATCAGAAAGCGAAAGAGTTCAGTGACCAAGACACCAACGTAAAGTGGAACACCGGGTTTGGTACAGTGGCATTATCCGTCTCGAACGGTTCAAGGATGAGTAAAAAACCTGCAGATTCAATGGTGATATGATGCAATTTCAGCAAGGAGGCAAGCTCACCCTTCTCGTACGTTGCTACCAGAGTCGCAAAGGATGCGACTTTCTGCAGTGCGGAATGTTCGTCCAGCCGACTCAATTCCAATGTACGGATCAAAGACTGCAATCTTTCCGCACAAAAACTAAAACAAGGTGTCAGCCATGGATTCCTCCAGCTCTAAGCTACTCGCCGTAACGGTCGCCGCTCGATGTAGGTGATATCTTTGAGATGTTGTAAGAAAGAAAGTGGTGTCTCCGCGACGACGTGTAGGACGCGCATGCGAGTCTATTCAGCCGTCAGCGTGACTGCATGCGCAATAATACTACATACAAACCTTGAGGTATTCAACGAAGCGTTTGAGAAATGCGACGAAATGCTCGGCTTTTCGGATATTTCCAGGTATCGCCTCTTTAAGTAGATCGTCGGGAAGAACTGAACGCTCGTTAGTTGCTGGGAAAAGAGCACTGGCTCCATTATTACCGGGGTTTGCCATGAAAACGTCGTCAGCGTTGTTGTCCGCCGTCGCTTCTTGTAGACCCTCAACCAGCTTCGCATACTCGTCCTGAAGCTTGACAGCGTCGGTTTTCTTGATCCTTTCACAATCTGTCAGTACCCTGGTTAATAACAAGCATAACCCTACTCGTCAATCTTATCTCCGAGCTTTGTAACACTCCGCGCAGCCGAGTCGAGCATGGGCCGTGTTAGGTCGATGCTGAGGGATTCGATGCACACGTTATCTAGTACGACGCTAAGCCAGTTAGCAAAAGTTACCAGCGATCCTGCTGACCGATGTTGTGGGCTTCGTCAAACACGACAATGGCGTCTTTGGACAGCTCTTTTGACACTTGTTCGGCAACTTTCGGATCGATCAAATAGTGGAAGGAATATATAATCACATCGACAAAGGGCATCTAGTTGAATAACTGTGAATATCAACCATCCTCAGACGGCGCGGAGCATACCATTCTTCGAACGGTAAAGTAAGGACATGTGCCATTGTCCCGCCCGTGTTGGAGTATGTCCGCAAGCGTCCATATGCCTGGCGATATGAGAGTGCCGGGTTCGTACTCCTCGAGGTTCTGGCAAGGTATCGCATCTTCAGCTGCTAGCGCAAAGTTAAGACGACAGGTACCTCATGCCAATCGCAGAGTTCCACAGACCCAGGGTGTGCTCGGCCTTTCTCACACACCGCAGAGTTGGTTAGATCACGACATCGTGCATCGACGACCTTGCCCTTCTTTTCCTTCGAAACCTAAGCTGCGGTTACACGAAAGAAAGAATACAACGACATGATAACGCACGCACTTCTGGATGTATGCACAAGTTTTTCCGACTCGTCAAGCCGAGGCCAATAAAGCTTTCTTCCTTTTCCCGTTGTTCTGGTGTTTCAGCACATGATATTCGATACTTCATCAGTCTTTTCAATTCGGAGAGAGCTTTTTCGATTTCCGGAACGGTACGCGAGCAGTATATAAGCTTTCGCTTCGTTGGGTGGAACTACGGGCGAGATATAAACCCTGGCAGTGCGGCGTGAGCAATGTCTCGCACCTGCTGATAGGATACAATCAAGGATAACAGCGAGACAGTTTTTCCGGTTCCCGAAGGCATTTCTAGGACACAGTGCCCCTGAATGGGCAATAATGGCATATAATCATATGTCACACCATCACTGGAGGCGTACCGTGGCGTCAAGTGTCCGCTTGAGATCACACATGTACGCATATTGCTCTGAGAGTGTAGTTAGTTCAAGTCAACAAAAATGCAGGGCGGGCCCACCAGGATAAATTCGGTCGTAAGGAAAGACGATCTAGCCCAAGTTCATGTGGTAGATAACCTCAGTCTGACGCGACACGTACAGGCAAGTTGTCAATAAAGAACTTCATGTTCACCAGCCTGACTTGAAGTACAGACGAGAGGAAGTCTGTCACTTTGAACCACGTGACCAGCGACGTGTATTTACGTAAGCGTTCATTCAATGTCATTGTCAGTAGCGGGCGATCAGTTCTGGCAAAGATGTTTGCGACCCCTGGCCAAGGTTCAGTGTCCTGACGGCAAAGCCAAAGTAACCAAGTGAGTCCCATGGCATGTGCTTCTTCACCAGCAGATCCGACGAGTACCTGTAAGTACGTCCAGGTCCTGCTGCAGAGAAAGATATACCTCTAACGGGTAGACAGATAGGGTGCTTGGCCTTGAAGAGCAGCTCACTCGTATTGGGGGTGACGAGACACCATCGCAAACAACCCGACTCTCTCAGTATCAACTTGACTGGGGTGGGAGAATGAAAAAAATAATCGTTCATTCAAGGTTTAAATGAGTTCAGAGAGGCAAGTCGTTGCAAACGCACGCTGACATCTCCTGTTTCATACAGCACCTCTTTAAAACAATTGGAGACATTTCACAGCTCCGAACGAGAGCCATGGACTAGGCAGCTACATCTGACAATGAGCGTATGTCTGATCGTTGGTATGTGCCGGAGAAGGTTGAGGAGTAGTGTCATTGACACCACTCGGGGAAATCAAACATGGGCAACGATGTCAAAATGCGCTCATGGACTCGATCTCAGGCTGTGAAATATGGTTCCCAGAAGAATACAATTTCGTCAAAGGGCTGTACGAAGACCAAAGTACGCTGCCGTTGGTCAGTTAATATCCGCGATGTACGTCTCTAACAATTCATCTGTATCTACATATATCATCTCGACCAGGTGTACGAGTAAAGAGGAATCGTGTAACAGAGACGCTAAACAATTTATCCAGATGTAAGGATGTTATCCACCTTTTCGCTACTCGACGAAGATTCGGATGGATAACTTTGAACTCGTCCATGCATATGCTTTCTTGACCGAGGATGGGACTAAAATGGCGTGAAAGATCGAGAAGCGATGTAGGGGAAGTCTTCTCCTCGGTGTGTCAAGATATCTTCGGGTTTGATCCTCGTATTGGCGGACTGTGCTTGGCAACCTGACCGAGGATCAAATGCATCGAGGAATTCTCTGAGGTTTGTTGTCACATCTTTGACATTGATCTTTGTGCTCGGAACAAAGATACAATCTCAGCTTCCGCTGCTTGGTTTTTCAAAGGGTCTTGTTGGCAATTCAGAACTGATTTGTGTATTTTAACGCTCGACGATGAACATCTATGAGTGGCACGAGAAGCGAAGTGTGAGTGTTGAATTCGGCACTCACATGGACGACTGCCGGCCAAAAGTCCTTCCATCGCGCGCCTACGATACCATCTTGTACAGATATTAGGTTCTTGAAAAATCCTGGATAGACTGTATTCCTGGACCCGTAAGGGACAGGTTTTACGGGAGAATGACAAGGTTAATGAACGGCCGTTTAGGAAATTGTTCGGGAAATCGGATTTATACACGTGATCAGAATCCGCACTGGATTCAGGAAGTGGCAGGTGTTGGTATCCGGGTTGCCTCGCTTCGCTTGGCGTTGCCCCATCTTGATGCAACTGCTTGATCACATCCGCGCAACCTTTGCCGTCCGCCCAGCCAGCCGATTCGGAGTGAGGAGGATAACGACGACATCCAGCAAAGGCGATGACACAATGATGACGCAGCACGCAGCACTGCTCCCATACCCAGTTCTACCAGTCGAGGCAACTTTAAGGCGACTGCACAATGGCGATCTTCCCGACCCAGCACTGCCAACCTCCGAACGGCTAGACTCGGATAATGTGTACTAGACGCCCCCACATCACCAGCGAGGCGAGAATTTGGAGCCCCGAAGTAGATATTATTAATGTTCTAATAACTCAGAATTCGAGCGCAGGCACCGCTGGTGCCGAAGCGAGAGTTCATGGTGTGATGCAAAACCCAGGATCATGAGTTCAACATTTTCGGCTGTCAGTGCACCAAAGCAAAACTGGATATTCACTAGCACGCATGGTAGTTGAAGAAAAATCAGTCTTCAATTCCATCTCAGCACTGGCAGTGCGTGATGCTGGGTTATCAATCGCGGGTCCAGGGGTGCCTTGCTATTTACATGTCTATCACATCATCGTCCATTTGTTTATAATAAAAGTCCATCCACACACACAAAAGTGTCAAATTCAACATATACGTCATTTAGTGTTCAGTCATCCATCTTAGACGGTCCTCCTTAGGGTACACGGATAAAAGTTAGTTCTTCGTGCCAATTCGTGGTCCAGTTCAGTTAGCCGCTATATTTTGAGTGGCTGTCTGTATAACTTGTTGAACGCCATCATTCCCGATACTGTGAATCACCTTGAGTAACAAAGTAAGTTTGGTTGCAGGAAAAGCCTCACTTGCTATAACCATCATTGGGGGACATTCCTGTCGTCTCATTGTTTGCAGAAATCGGTGTAGTCTGTGGATCATTGGAGATACCGGTGACTCCAGGTGAAATCGTCGTGCCCGTTTCAGCCGTCAAGTTGCCTTGACCCCACTGTTCAGAGACGCAACTCAATAGGCGGCTTATGGTAGTCAGATGGCGATGCGAACCTGATACTCAACAATACCGCCCAGTCCAGAAGCGATTCCAGCTAAATTTTTTCAGGATAAGTCACTCACGTCCACTTCGATACAAGCACACATACTGTTGAACCATGTCGAGTAAGCATCTGTCTGCTGCTGGTTTGTCACGCCGGTCGTGGGGGAGCTGGTAGTAGACGCTATGAGACATATGATTCAGCCATCAGACGCTCTGCGACTGGCTTCTCAAGATGACGCACATGCATCAGGAGCATATGCTGCAGTGCTCATATTAAAGGGCACAAAGTTTTGGGCATTTCCCTGAGTCACCAGACCAAAGCCTGTGAGCGCCAGAGGTTTCCCAACCCTTGAAAAAGTTCCAAAGTTAGATTCATACTTCACACCGACAGGCAGCAGACTTACGCGTTTGCAGACTGAGTTTGCTTGATAATCCAGTCAATACCCGAGTTCAGCGCGTTTGTGTATGAATCCAGGTGTGGATCGGTGGG
The DNA here is from genome assembly GCA_038090295.1 of Boletus semigastroideus. Lineage (NCBI taxonomy): Eukaryota > Fungi > Basidiomycota > Agaricomycetes > Boletales > Boletaceae > Boletus > Boletus semigastroideus. Next base: position 79,805 of record JBBPMK010000010.1, on the reverse strand, counting down.
ACCGTATGATTGTTGATCGGGGAAGAGCATGAAAGAGCCGAAACCAATGGATGGGATGTTTAAAATATCTTGGCTGTCAACTCCATAGCCCCCATCGTAAGTCGAACCAACACTTCGCGATTCTTGCTGTCTAGTAGCTGTATAACAGCTGAGTGGACAGAACTTCGGGGATACTCACGCAGCTTACCCGTCGATACCCATCGGCCTCTGATACGGATGCCATCTTCTTTGAGGGTTCCAGATCTTTTGGCGGCTTCCCGGTTTCGCCGTCTTGATTCCGCACGCTCACGGAATATCTGTTCCGTGGTCACTGGAACAGCCTTGCTGCGCTTCTTTTTCCCTGGTATGGGAGATGGTACCGGGGGCGGTGACGGTGACGGTGGCGGTGTAGGGTGCAGCGGATATAATTTTGGGCAGTCCAAACACAAGAAACCCGATGTTCTGTCGTGGATGGATCTATCTGTAATCAAGTGCCTGGTCGGAAAACTCACCCAGCAGAAATGAGGTGGTTAGGATCAATGGAGCGAATATGAGTGGCCACGGTAGCGTGCCACTGCGTAATGGTCTCTGTCGTGCAGTACGGGCTTGCAGAAATGGTGGAATTACACCTAAGTTTTCAGCGGATGAGCGACATTTTTTTTACAAGTGGAAGTGTAGAACCTAGGATCATTGGCAAGCTCCCAGCTGAAAACCGCTGGGCTATTGACGTATCGAGAAACAACTTGAGTCGTGAAATTCATGAAAGCATTCAAGATGTATGGATGCGTGTAGAACTGGTCGTGAGTCTTAAGACCAAATTGGCGAACGTACAGGTCCATGCCACCTATCCAGGCATGAGAAGCGGTATCTTGGAGAGCATCGTGACTACTGACCGTAGTCATTGGACAAGTAGTTGCGTGGTAACGAATTATTAGTACCGTGGGTGATGTCGCGAGTGGCGATGGCACTCCCATTGATAGGCAATAGAGGTAGCGGATACCAGTTGTTGGTGAGAGATAAGATAACGTAAAGTCCAAGTTTTTCAGCCATTTCAATGACAGTGTCAAGCTTCTGGAGACCGTTTGGACCATCGTTGATAGATACTGTCCCGTTGCTGACAAGTTGGAACCATGTGCCGTTCGCGGGAACTGTATCGACATCTACGTAGGAGTCCAGCGTAAGTAATACAGACTGATCCAGAAACAAGGCGCTCGCCGTTGAATGCCCAAAGTCGCACAACTTTGATGCCCGAGGCAGAGATGTTGCCGAGGGTATACCAAATGTCCTCGTTCGTGTTTAGGGAGGGTAACCAGTAGGCGTTTGTGCCGATATACCTAAAGTTACTGCAGATCTGTTAGTCGGTGATTGTGCGCCAGGGGTATTCATTTACTTGCCTGCCGTTTACCATGAATGATGTGCCATCGGTTGCGACGAAAGGGCTGTGGTTCCATCTCGTAACAGTTGATTTCGAAGCGGCAACTCGAAGGACGAGGGGACTTAAGAGGAGAAGTAAAGAGAGAAAAATCATGACCGGCGTCAACGTACACCAACTCGGAGAAGACAAGAAGGCTGGGGGAGCCACCTCTTTTATACGGTCAGGGTAATATTTTGGAGACACGGCGTCCCGTCCCCTGTGCAACTTCTGCTGGTGCACACCGGTGTTTCAGCTACTCAACGGACATTACCGGATCAGATGGTGGCATATCGCAACTTGGCAGGTTCCTGTGGCATGGGGGCGGGAAGGTTCAGTGACAAGTGGTCATCATGTGGTGAAACAGTCTGTGCAATCAGGGGTTTGTTGGCCATCTGATTGACATGGGAGAAGATTACTTACTATTTGTTGTGACCTGTTTTTAAATTATAGTAATTAATTGGTTGACATGTTACCGAGGTCACCACCCTCCGTGCTTGGGTTGAGACGCACTGTTCGATCTTCGCTCGTCCTTCCTCGTCGGTATCACCAGCCGCAAGAGACGCACCAGAGCCCACAAGGACAGTTCATACAGGACCACTTCGTTACCTCTGCAGGGGTCGCCATCAATCTATTTACTCGCTTCGTCAAATTCTCCCTCCTCGGCGCCCTTGGTCTTGGATTCAGCGCTTGGTCAATTTTCGAAGGCGCTCATTTGTGGGTAGAGTCCGTCGAACTTGCATCAGACTGGGATGATGAAATTCGGCGGTGGGAATGGCACCAGGACGCTGAAAGATGGACGGGTGGCGAGCAGGGCGGAACAGACCCCGCGCTTGGTTTCAGAGCGAGACATCTTCTACGGGGCTCTTGGATGGCAGAAAACTGGGGCGTAGGCTCCACCACATTCTCGGACAATAGGGGGATAAGCGGTTTCAATCCCATCGCGGCTCGCTTGGATTTTGCCCAGAATTATCTAGACATGACCATCAAGATCGCCGAAAGTAGGGTCTCGTCTGCAAAGTTACGCCCACAGACAATGAATGAACTCTTTCTTCGCCACGGTGCCATCTTGGAGCGTGTTGGAACGAAGGAAGCGTTATTCGAAGCTCGCTCGAAATACGAACGTGTCTGGGCTGGTCTTCCAAGCAAGGGGACGGATGCTGCTCGCATCGCTTTGAAACTCGGGGATCTAAATTTCAGACTTGGAGACTCCGGTGACGCACTTGCTTGGTGGACGCGGACTCTCTACATGTCACAAGGGACCCAACAGACCGAGGGCGTTGTCGTTCCAACCATATCTCATACCGTGCCTTCATCTCCGTCAGTGCAACGGACACTCACATCTACACTAGTCTCGCTGTCTGCATACTATTCCATGTCTGGTCAATTAAAGCATGCGCGGAGCCTCCAGGAAACCGCCCTTGAAGTGTTGCGTAGTATCCCATCTCCCCCGAACATCTCCACCACTTCACCACCCCAAATGTTGCACTCCCTATATCTTCTCCACCGCTCTTCCCTCATTTCTATCCACCTTGCTGAAGTACTTTACGCGCTTCGATCACCTCAACAGTCGTCCCTCGATTACCTGGCTAGAGCTGCAGAATCATCTGAGCGTGTTGCCTTGGCCCTCACCGGTTTGCCGTTCAACCCAACTGACGCCAAAGGGTTCGGTGTTCATACTTCTGCACCAGCCATTCCTATTCTTGCTTCGTTTGCGAAGTCTCACGCCATGCGGAAGCCGGCAACGGGGTTGTTGCGTGACGCACGTCGTACCGCTGCGGAGGCGTGGAACTTGATGGGAATTCTCCGCGAGCAAGACGGTGATATGAAGCGCGCGCTGGTATGCTATGAGCGGGCGGTCGAATGGGCTGGTGTTACTTCCGAACAAAGCGGCATGCCGGGAGAAGGGACACTAGAAGCAGACTGGAAGGTCATGTGGGCCAACTACACACGTGCCCGCGACGCTGTTGATGTCACGTGCTAGCTATTTGTGTATATCGCTCTCGTCGTTACTCATGCATTGATGTCTCGCTTGCTCGTACGCTCTCATTTCCGAGTACGCCAGTGGTCTTTCGCATTCAGATTCAATTCTACCTTTGCACGTCCATTCAACTTTCATATTGGCGTCAGCTGGGCTCCAAAGCCTCCCGATCCAAAATTGCCGCGCTTTCATACCGCTTTCTCCGCAGACTCTCAGCTTGGAAAATGGAGGGACGCAATGCTCGCCCATCCAAAGCGTCCCCTTCCGAAGGATGCGGGGGAAGACTTTTTCTTTCTTACCGAGGCACGTCCCTTTGCGCCGGTATTGCTCAGCCCTTTCGCTTACCCTTTGTATAGATGCGCAATGGCTCGGTGGGTAAGCCTGCTTTCTCTTTCCCTCCTTAGCTCACCTCAGCTCTTGATTTCCAGGGACTTGCATTCGGTGTAGCTGATGGCGTTGGGGGTTGGGTAGATTCAGGTGTCGACCCCTCATTGTTCGCTCAAGCACTGATGTTTTGCGCGTACAACTACTCCCACGATTCATGGGCAGGCGAGCCGGAAATCGACCCTACCCAGGACCACGAACTTCACGAGGATGCTCGCGGTCGGGAGGTCACACCCCACGAGTGCCTTGACCTTGCCTACCGTGGAGTCCTCCAGGAGCGAGGTGTGGAAGCTGGTGCGTTGGCGTCTTTACTCGGTTGCCGTAGTGATCTCACATTGCATAGGATCCAGTACAGCTTGCTTACTAACGCTGAACTCCTCCTCAGGCGTCCTCCGCTCTGCAAAGTGAGCCATCGCGTCCTGCACACAATCGCCGATCACTCAGTCGTACCTTTCAGCTTAGGCGATAGCGGCTACTTGATCATACGATCTTCTTCCGTGATCTATAGAGAGTCAGCCCAAACACATTATTTCAACTGCCCTTTGTGTGTCCCTTGGTACTTCACTTTGCCACCTTGTTCATTTCTTCTCAAGACAACTCACAAAGTATCCCGAAAACGTGAGCTTCAACAATAACTATGTAGACCTTCCAAGTGCAGCCGTTCAGCACGAAACCACACTTCGACATGGGGACATCGTCATCGCATTCGTAGGTCCTTTGTTATGGTACCAAACGGTGTTCATATGGTGTCCAGACAGACGGCCTATCTGACAACGTGTTTCCTGCCGAACTTGTTGCGATATGCTCACTCATTGCTCGTGCTGGCGGCCCGGAAGATGAACAGGTACAGTCCATGGCAGATCGCATCGTCCAGTACGCCCAGGCGTGCATGCGGGATCGGAAACGCGTGAGCCCTTTTGAACGTGGGTCCTTCAGATCTTTCCCTGGGTATTTATTTGAATCGATGTATTTCTCCATAGGCGACGCAGCGCGGGAGGGTATTTCATATCGTGGTGGGGTACGCCGTTGCGAACTTGCTCCAATTTTTGTGCTGATCAGGACGTTTGCCCATAGAAAATTGATGAGTGAGATCACGAGTTTTTGCTGGTCCGAGTGAAACTGACGCGGAGTCCTAGTGTTACTGTGGTGATGGCCCTCGTCAGCGAGGCACCGTAACGTAGCATAGTTTACTAGAGTTCATTAATCGAGTGAGCAGTTTTTCCCTGTCAGGGGTTGCTCCAGGAAATTTCGCTATGATACACCAAGCAAGCTTAAAGTCTAATAAGGATATATATACATGTCCAGCTAAATGATCCTGGATGAAAAGATGGCAGCGCAGAACTGCATCAATGAGGCAAGAGGAATGCGGTCAAGTCATTAAATGTTCTGACACAGGGTGCAATGGAACTTGATGTGATCCCTGAAAATTCCGGCTAGACAAGTCCTCGCATGAATAAACCAGATCGTTGGGTGGAAGATGTGACACTCACGCAGCACAATCAACGAAGCGAGACCAGCCACAACTATGACATAGATGAGGGTGTACTTGATGACCTCGAGTAGTGACGGTTAGTGATGCATTCAGATTGTTGTCATGCACTCACAATCCAGCGACGCTGCCTCTTTTGCTTTGTAGAGTACAGAGGAGCACGAATCTGCTTGGAGGGGCGCAACCAAACTAATCAAGCTAGTTTAGCAAGACTCGGATTCGTACTTGGATCCACCTACAGAGCATTGTCGAGTGCAGTTTGTCAATAAAGGGAATAACGAGCGGCACTGTCAAGATGATGAGGAGAATGTGGCCAAGTAAAAAGTCTGAGCTCCACAGGGACATCTCCACAATCTTGACGATGAATTCACGAGCAGGTTGTGACATGGCAGAGTGACCAAGTCCGCGGCCGTACCATTTACCTGACCACCAAGCACGGTTCGTTTCGTCATGTTTGAACTCACGAGAGAGAAAAACGGCGATGAGTATCTTCTGAATGGCACGTTGGATGGCGATGATCGCAATGACACCGAGAACCGCGTGTGATGCATCCCAAAGTTCGAGGAACCACTGAAAGAAAGCGTGAGACAAGGTAGTGCAATCTGGGTGGATCACGTACGAAGAACTCAAAGAAGGCGACAATCCCGACAAGGGCGAGGAAGTGGGCGAGAGCTGCCATGACGGACGCGAACCTGGTCCATTTCTCAAATATGGGGCCGAGGAGCAGCGACACGAAGAAGAGCGCAAGCAGGACGGCAGCGTTCCAGACCACAGGGCCGATCGCCACCACTGCGATGCGGATGAGAGGGCTAGGGTTGCGTTGTCCGGTGGCGCTCGGGAACGACTTGACGAACATGTACGCAAGGACGAAGACGGCCGCCAGACAGATTGGCCAGATGACTTCAGAAAGAACAACGGCTTGCCATGTTGCACGCGGGACGTCGCCAGACAGCTTCTCTGACGGATGACCAAGCTTCTTCTTCTTGTAGCCGGTAATCATCGTTCTAGAAAGTCGACAGTATCCGTACCAACTGCTCGCTTTCGTTCTCGAATTCCCTCGGGACATCCATCGCAAAAACTCGCGATAATCGATGATGAAGTCGGCAAAGGAAAACTGGTGAGGGTTGAAAAGAAACGGAGCAATACAGAGTGAAAGGACCGAGAACCAAAAGTAGATGAGGTGTGGTATCCAGATGGCAAGCGAGACATAGAGGAGTATGAGAAGATTCCGCATTCCCATGTAGATGCTCGGCCCCGCGAATCGCGAGTAGAGAATACTGAATGAAATGCGGGTCGTCGCGAACCCACGACCTGTGGCAATGTATCGCGCACCGCCAAACGTCAAGTTGCTGAGGATGGCCTGAGAGTATATCTGGGTGGAAAACACCTCAAAAATCGGGGCAAGCGACAAAAAGTGCTTTCCGAGACGCAGCAAGGCTTTGCCAGTTCCACGTTCCACAAGCTCTGCAAAAGATTTTTAGATACGACGATGAAACGTTACGCGCACATACCTTGAAGGAACAGCGGCAAGAAAGCGATGAAGAACACCAAGAATATGGAGACGATGCACCGCTTGATCCAGTCAAATACAGGGATCAGGTTATAACACCCCGTTCCTTGCTGGCCACCCAGCGGGTTGCCCTGCGAGTCTACCTGACAGATTGCTAACTCCTTGTTCAGAGTTCCAATGAACAACACTGCAAAGCGTGGATAAAGAGCACACAAGGCGACGAGACGCACAACTCACGTGTCACCATGAACACTTGGATGGAATAGATGACCAGGATATTGTTAATATGGAAGCCAGGATGACCGTAGTAGAATGTGAGGAACCGATCGATGGGAAGTTGTGTGCCAAGGTAATAATACTCCCGACTGAGCATCTGCTCGCCCATACCTGTACCAATCTTGGTCTGGAAATTAAGGATGGTTCCGAACCCGAGGTCACGACCCTTGCCACACTGATAGTACTCCGAATGTTTGATGCGTCCACCTCGTCCGAATGTATTCATGCCCGCAAAAATATCTTCGTTCAGGTGAAGTCCTTTCTGCGCCTTTGATACACCTCCTCGGGTCGTCATAAAGATTGCGTTCAGGAAGTCTGGATGACCATAGTGAAGCTTGCCTCCGATCCAAGCCAAAGCACGCGCAGTCATGGTACCAAACGTCTGTTCTTTCCCAGCCGCGATGTCTCCCAAAACACCAATGTTCTCCGAGAAGATATACTCCCGCGTACCGATGATGGCTACTGGAGCTTTCTTGAATTCCTTGTGACCCCATTGTGCATACGGGCTTTGTCCAGAAACCGAGTATTCTTCAAATTCTCCCAGGACGTTGCGGATCTTGACGCACTCCTCCAAGTAGTTGTCTTGGTTGGCATCGATAAGTTGCAGGTACTCTCCGCGATAGAAAATGATCGCGTGATTCTGGTTGTCGGATTTTCCATCACCGAGTATGGGATTACCGGGTAACTCGACACGGAACTTTGGTTTGCGCTTGCCAGTTTTCTCGTCGAACTCGGAGTGACCATCGATCAGGGTCGAGAACAAACGAGGGTCATCACCCTTGAGCCCAGCCTCCTCGTCAAGAAAGGCAATCTGCAAATCGGGGTATGCACGCAACAAGAACTCGGCGTTCTCATGCTCTTCCTTGTTAAACTTGGAGTACCGTTGCATCGAGATGACAAACTTGAACTTGCGGCGCGACATCCTCTCCAATTCCCGTTCCAGTTTTTCGGTGTTGCCTCCAAACACAGATACATTATCAGGATTCTCCACTCGGTAGAGAAGTTTGATGGCCTTGGAGTAATTCATCATGCCCGAAACGGTGCGGTAGAGTGTCTGAGCACGAAGTGAAGCCCATATACGGGTACGGAGGGTGTATTCCGGGGAAGACGTCTTGAATCCAATGCAATAAAAGGGCAGATCGTCTGCTTTGGTCTTTTCGTTCATGGTCGATGCACCGTCCGATTGGTCAGACTCCTCGGCGAGAATCTTTGTGTCCTTGACAAAGTTGTCCCATTCGACGGGATGCAACTGCTTCAAGTACTCGAGCAACGTGACGCGGGTGTTCTGATCTTCTTCGCGGATGATTTCCCTGAGGCTCAGCAAGATTTTTTCCGAGTAGTGAGGGACCAGGACAGTAAATGTAGGCATTGCATCGACGGGGAGAGGCTCCGGAAGCGCAGTGGTGAGGGAGGATGCAAGGAACGAAATACGGCGTTCAGCTTCGCCATTGGCCGGAAAGTAGGTACCCTTGTAGTTTGAGCTACTTTGGTTGGTGAAGAACGGGGGCGCGCGCAACGTTCGACGACCATCTGGGCTGTCGATTTGATGGTAGAGGAGTCGCTGAACGTGGTCGATCGACAAGAGATGTTCACGATACATGGAGATGATGATCGCGTTCCATATCTGGGAGACGAGAACTTTAGGTTTGTACTTGACCTCCATGTCCCCGGTGGCCAGCAGCTTGGCGTAGATACGTTTGGGCATGCGAGTGTAGACGTCCTTCCAGGGTGTCCAAATGGAGAGGCCGAGCGCAAAAGAACGGCCGACGGAAAAGACGACGAGCCATATGATATACCAGAGATAGGTGTCGAGGAAGAACAAGATGAGGTCCATGACGTACATGATCGCGAGAGTGAAGGCGACCTGGCGGGAGCACAGTGCGGTCCCAAAGTACCTGTCGTTGCAGCCTTGCACAGTTGTCTGGGCCATGACGGCGATGGGGGAACTGAAGGAACTGGTGAGGAAGAAATAAGACTCGGAAAATTTGCAGCCAAAGACGAGGAGCCAAAGTGTGATGCTGGCGGTGCGGGCAGAACGAGGAAGCTCGGGGTAGGAGGCAGTGAACGTCTGGGATGCCATATACTTGCGGGACTTGCCAGCGACACGATCGCCAAACATTCGACCCGAGGGGAATAAACCAAAAGTGACGGCGGCGACCACCGAGATGAAGAACTGGACGATGCCTACTATGAGCGGTATCTGAGAATTCGTCGGAATTGGTTGGTTCTCGACGATGGCGATGTAAACTGTCGGGCCAGCGGTCAATGCGAGAATGACGAGGAGGAAGATCAAACGGGTAGTAAGGTGGGATGCGTTGTTCCAGGTGGTGGGGATGTACATGAACTCTGCGAGCGTGGCAGAGATCATGATGAGCGTAGCGACGGCACCACCCAAGGCGGTGGCGGACCAGGTCATGGCGGGAGAAGGAAACTGCTTGTTGTGGGGAGCGTAGACCTTGGGAGAGTTGAAGGCGGTGTAGAACCAGTAGAACGAGACATGGAGAATCCAGACGCGGTTGAAATTGACGAGCAAATGTGCGATGGAGCGTTTCTCGTAGTAAGTTTTGAAGAAGACTCTGTTCCAATCTACGCGTCGAAGGCTCAAGTAGCGTTTGGTAGGAGATATGTCGACCAAGCGGGACTAGAAGGAAATGAGAGAGTGCGAGGAGAGTGTTTGACGACGTACGTTGTTGTCGAGGACGATGCGAGCGAGACCCTCTGGATACCAAAAGAGCTGGTTGATGTCGTCGTAGCCGATGATCTGGTTGTGATCTTTTTCCCTGCGGACGAATTTACCGTCTACGGCCTCGTAACCCTGGTTGCGCATGAACTTGTAGAGCGGTTTGATGATTGTCTCGAGGTAGAGACCCTCTTGTACCGGTTCGATGGAGTTTTGACACTCTGTACTGCGGTAGTAATCGTCTGCACACTTGAATATGAAGCAAAGACATTCTGGGACGAAACGGACGTTTCCGGCTTCGCCCCAGCAGAGAAGGTAGAGGGCGATTTGACGAAGACGGTCGTATTGGCTCATGCTGTTCATGGCGTTGCGCCAACGGTTGAGGGCGCTGTCGAGGTGCTTCGAGCCTGGTGTTTTGACTGCGCCGCCCTTTACGCTTCTGAGACGCTGTAGACCGGGGTTCTGGGACTGACCGACGGCGTCGTCGAGATTGAGCTGGGCAGCAAAGTACCACTTGCGATAGTTTGCATGTTGGCCTCCGATGTAGTCTGCGTGGACCGTGAGGAGGGCCTGGTTTGGACTCATGCGGGAAGCTCTAGAGTCGAGCTGCTGCATAAGGAAATCGAACTAGACTTTTTTGGTGAGGACTGGGAGAGAGAGAGAGGAAGACGGACCATGTTGCGCATAGAGTCACGCTGGAAGCCAAACTTTTGAGTGAGGTCGAGAAAGATGTCCTCGATTTCTTCCATTGAGATTGGAATCTGCTTGTCTGGTGACCAGGCGGGGTAGGGATGTGAAGCCGGACCTGGGTCGGTGAAAGGAGAGCCGTATGGTTGGCTGACCTGTGAGCTGATGGAGGGTGCATAAGAGGGGGCTCCATGTCCAGCGTCCGAGGATGGGTCTAATGACGATGAGCAGAGAGGACTCGAGTTTTGTAGCGTTACACTCGCCGTTGTCGTAGTAATTGTTGTTACTGTTGTTTCCCGCGAGTCTTGTCGTGCTGGTGTAAGGCGAGACGAGCTCGTTGTCGACATCGTAGTCCTGTCGAATAGGCTGTGGATAAGGATGGCCAGCCATGGTGATAAAACGAGTGTCTTGAGAAAGAAAAAAAACGAATGGTGGTTGTCGTGTGAAAGATGATCCCTCCTTTGACTTTGTTGGCACTTCGGTCTTACTCATCATCGGACGTTCTCGACGACGACGACCCCGACGTTCACCCGATCCCCGCCTCGCCCGCCCTCCTCGACGCGCTCCCCGACTCACCCGACCCCCGACTCTGGGCTGCCCTCCTACGACTCGTTCGTCCCCTCCCGCCCCATCTCCACGACAAGCACGTCCCGCTCGACCACCCCGACCTGTCCCTCCTACAGAGACTGCCACACTCACAGCACGCGTCCCTCGTCACCCTCCTCGCACTCCCAAACTGCGCCCTTCTTCGCGACACCGACGTCGCGAACCTGCGCTCGCTACACCGCTTGACCGCCCTCGATCTCCGCGCCTGCCCCATCTCCTCCTATGCCCTCACCGCCCTCGCACGCGGTCTCGACCACCCCAACAGATCCGGCACCTGGGGTCTCAGACTCATCAGTCTGCACGGCTGCCCAAACATCGACGACGACATCCTCCCCGCCTTACTCAAGTTTCCGCTCCTCTCTGCAATCGGTGCGTCCCTCTCCCCTTGTCAGAACGCGTCCCCAACCTGCCCTTAGACTTGCGTTTCACCCGCTGTACCCCATACGCGGTCACCACACATCTCTCCGCCTTCCGCCCCTCTCGTAACAACTCTCTCTTCCACCCCGCTCCCCTCGCCCTCGCCCTCTACAGCCTCGAAAAGATCGCGCTCACAGCACCAGACCCCATAGCCCTCTATCCCTGTCCTCCCCAGTCGGTGTTTCGTCTGCACATCGACTCCCTCTCCCACATCCCGTCTCAGAGCATACCGTCCGCAAAAGACACGCTCCCCAAGAATGACCCGACCTCATTCTATCAGAACACGAGCCGGTCGAAGAAGAACATTCTCCCCTTGTCTGTACAGGCGGTACACCCCTCAAATGGCACCAAGTTGGACCCTTTGGCCATCGCTCGATTACCCCCTCCGTGGTCGACTCTCGACACGCCTAACCCCCGCCCCCAAACCACCTCGCATCCCCGTTGGATCGGTCAAGCACTCGACAAGCCCTTCAAAGTCGATCGCACTCGCTTGCACAAGCGCACGTCCGACGCCGTCGCTGACATGGTCCACCAGTTCACGTCCAAGCGACCCAAGATCGAGAGCGAGTTTGCCCTAGAAAAAACGCGCAGAAAGCTCTCCGTCAAGTCTCGCAACCCGTTTCTCAACAATGCATTCGCAGAGACACCCGACAAGCCGCGATCGCCAAAGGAAGTGGAGGGGGCAAAGCCATTGAAACCGATAACGTCGTTGAGACCACCGATACTTCCAAAACAGTTGTTACCCAAGCATGAGTTGAAGCAGACTCGATTGCCGTTTAGTAAAAAAAAAAAGTAGGATAGCTCGGGTGTGATCATAACATGGACTACTACTTTTCCAAGTTTTTGAGGACGAGTGGCAGTCAACCGTCTCCCAAACCCGTACACGACCGCGCTGCCGATTTCAACAAATCCTGGAATCTGATCAAGGTCTGTTATTCGCCTACGACATCTCCCCTCGTTCAACAGCGCACAGACCACGCTCGAACACCCCGATGAACGACAACTCATTCGAGGGATCGCGTCCACCGATGTTCCCGCTCATCTCCAGTCGATCGTAGATTCGCTCGTATGGGAATCGTCCCGCACAGAGGAAGGGTTTGTACACTTCCCCTTCCTGCCCCACTTGCACTTGTCGTTGACGCTCTCCAAGCGCTACCGGCGCCTGTCTAGAGTACCTCTTAAAAAACGGTCAGAACTTTGCCGCATCACCGAACAAGGCCTCTAAACCTCGCACGTAGATGTGCTCGGAGCACTCGTCCGCCTCAGTGAGCCTGATCGTCCTTTCGGAATACAAGCAGAAGTCCTCCGTGCCGTGCAGAACATGGTCGTCCTCATGGACGAACAATTTCTCGTTCACTCGGCTGTCCACAGGGCCGTCTTTCGGCTCCTGCGCAACTGTGTCGGCGACGACCTACAGGAACAGTTGGATGGTCGCAGCAGAATCATGGGAGCTGCCAAGAACGCCGTGCCAAGTCAGCCTTCCGAATACGAATTAGACTGTGAGTACTGCGTGCACGAGCAAGAACCCTATCCCACCCTTTTTCACAGTGGTCAATCTGCTCTGTATACTGTGCAGTCGTATCCGCACCCACCGGGAACTACTCATGATATTCTTTCATGACAAACACTGGTACCGTTCGGAGCCCTTGTTCACAGTGGAGGAAGAGGACGAGGACGAGGATGAGGATGACCTTGATGGTGATTCAAGACGTGTCCCTTCCCCTTCCCCTTCACAGGCGACCATAACATCTGCTCCGCGAAAACCAGAGTACGAGTTCCTGCTCTTCAACTACCTCTTGCGTTTCGTGCATCGCGAAGGCCAGATCGGTGATTTTGCCCGCGCAGGTCTCCTCTTCCTCATGGACGTGGCCATGTCCCCAGGAGGTCCTGCCCACAAACGGAGTGCAGTAGATCATTCAGTTCCAGATCCCATCACAGATTCCGCCCTCGCCCTCGCAGAGTACATCGTGGACGGTGATTTCTCCGACGTTCTGGGTGCCGGTTTGGGCGCTGTCTACTCGCTGCTGCCTTCCAAACTCGAGGTCCGTACCCCGGCGGCTCAAGACGCTAGTCCAGCTGGCATGGTCCTCGGAACTACAGGACCAGCGACCGAGAAGGAAAAGCAAGTCATGGAGGTTCAGATGGAGAAGAATCGTGCAATCGGACTCGAGGACTCTTCCCGTCCCGACTTCAAAACACGCCTAGATCACTTTCTCAAACTTCTCGAGTTCCTTCAGGACATCATCCGGCGCAATACAATTCGCGAGTCTGCAGATGATAGGCTCAATGCACCAGGTCTTGTCGGTTCTTCCGTCGTGCAGTCCATCCTCGACGCTGTGCGCAGAATTTTCCTAGAAAACGTGTTATACCCTTCTATCCTCGAGTGCTCGGATCTTGATGGGAGCGCTGTTGCCGTCATGTCCTATATTGATATCATAATACGCACCCTTGAAAACGGCCTGCTCTCCGATCTCCTGGTCGGCTTCCTTATGAGCGAAGATAGTGACGATATTGGAAAGTCACGCCACCGACCTCATGGGATGCTCAATCTCAGTGGCAATGTGCCGCCCAGGTCTCGCTCCGGCAGCGTTGCGGACAAGCTACACCGCCGCAAGAGTAGCGCAATGCTCTTGCTGGAAATGGAAGCTCCAGAGTCGAGACGGCAATCGGAATACTTCACGACCATGGCCCGCTTCACCCTAAAGGATCTCATCCTTTCCAATCTCTGCTCGCAGAACCAAGCTACTGTCACAGCAGCTCTTCAGCTTTTCCAGACAATGCTGACACGGCGGTGTCGTGCTTGTGTGGACGGACTCATTCTAGTTATTCCCTCCACGACCGCAACAAGCTATCCAGAGCCTGCCATGACCATCCCTTTTGTTCCCCCAGAGACATCGGAGGAAGACAGCGACGAGGAAGAATTTGTTTATCCACGCGCGGAAGCGACCAATTCCGCGGCTCTTCCAATACATTCACAGCCGGAAACGACGTTTTCTACCCATGAACGCGAGTTGGGTCTCTACTTTGCTCTTGTATCACACATCGATCCATCACACGACGATGACGCGTTTAGTACGGGATATGACCATTACTTGCGCGACGCTCTCCATTCCATCCAAAGTCATTCCTGCTTCCACCTAAGTGCTGACGAGAACCTCGAGTCCAGGTCGAATCAGAGACACCGACTAAACGTCAAAGACCCCATCCTTTCTCTCATCCTCGATCTTCTATGCAGATTCTTTTCCAACTCGCCTGAGATGAACGTTTCATTGACGGGTGTATTGGCAGCGCTGGCACTTTGCCCCGACAGGTCGATTGCAGGGTGGCTCACATGCAGTACGAACGACGGTCCGCAGCCCAAGTCGGATGATGTTCAGCTAGAGGACATGCAAGACGACCGTTCCATCGATTTCGAGATTGATGAAAAACTCGCCACAGAGACCAACATCCTTCCCGCAGCGCGACTAGACGAGGCTTCGCGCCCGATCGTGCACACCATCTTCCAGGCGCTCGTTGGTCAACTTGAGCGATATCGCCAGCTTGTGCACAACTTTGACAAGTACCTCCTCGAACGCCGACAAGGCTTGCTGTTTTCGGAGAACCTGATGGATGCGCTCACACTCGTGCTTGAACCCGCGAACCCCTCGGACGTGAGTTTACAACACCAAAAGGTCAAACCAAAGACCTCTTCATCACTGGTCTCGTTTCTCACTCCGAGGAAGAGCAAGTCAAAGTCACAGGCATCCACGGAACCTCAGACGCCACCTCGAGATGGCGACAAGACCGATGCGTCGAGACCTTTTGCACCCCATTATCAACAGACCCGAGACATCGTCGTCGAACCATTCGTCGCGCCGCTTCCCTCTGAATCGTCTAACGCATGGACACTGGATCAGGCATCATCCTGGGGAGCCGTTGAGGATGTTTTCTCTGCCGGAAACCAGTGGGGAGGGGTGAACATGGAGAGTGCTAAGGACCACGGGGACCAATATTTGCCCACCCAAATCACCTTGTCCCATTTGTTGGACAATGTGGTCATTCTGGAGGAATGTATCAAGGAGCTGGTTGCCATCATCCAAGCACGGAGGAGTCTTGGGATTGATTCTCTGAGATATGTATAAACACATGACAACTATATATTACTTTGATTTTTTGATTCGTGACTTTGCATGTCTTGACGAGAGTTTCGCTCGGGTTTTCTCAAACTCTTCCTCGTCGATTTCAGGTAGGCCAGACCGAGGTCGCTTTTGCGGGGACTCAGATTCTTCGGTGTCCATGTGCTCAGTAGCCTTTTTCCGTTTCTTTCCCTTTGCGGCACCTTTCCTCGACGTCTCGCCCTCATCCATGTCCATGTACTTTGCGGCCAAGTTATC
Organism: Boletus semigastroideus; assembly: GCA_038090295.1. Lineage (NCBI taxonomy): Eukaryota > Fungi > Basidiomycota > Agaricomycetes > Boletales > Boletaceae > Boletus > Boletus semigastroideus. The sequence goes on along the minus strand of JBBPMK010000010.1, from coordinate 64,012 downwards.
CAAGAAACCGTTTCTGGTCTTCTGCCTCTGAAGAATGAGGGTTTGCAAGGTCGAAACATCCGCATCCTCATTCTTCTCCTTTTGCTTCCCTTTACCTTTGCGGGCGCCGACTTTGCCTGATCCATAAAATTCGTCCCAAACACCCAGTTCCTTGGCCAACTCTTCCGCTTCCTTGGCCTCCTTTGCGGCTTGCTTCTTCCGAACAAGTTTGGCTTTCTCGTCCGCAGAAGTGGACTGCCAAAGCGGCAGGTCGGACAGCTTGCGCTCGGTTATGAGCTTGGATATCGTCTGAATGAATCGCGGTTCATCGTCCGTGGTGGAGTGAGGGATGTGTTTCATGATTTCACCAAGGGAGCCGGCAGCGTCGTGGTATGCCGCCATGAGGTCCTCGACCTCTTCCGAAGAACCTAGGATGGTGTTAACGAGAGAAGGGGAGTCGATCCGCTAGCTACCTTGATATTCCTTCTTCATTTCGTCGAGTCTGCCACGCGTCACGCTGTCGAAGAGGTCTTGAAAGTATGCATCCCACCCCCCATCGTCGTCAGGATCGATGAGGCTCTCGCCCGTAGTGCCTGTCCTGTCGTACTTTTTGCGCCGTTTGTCGTCGCTCAGAACGGCGTAGGCAAAACCTATTTGATGGAAGCGCTTCAATGCGTGTGCGCGTTCGTGTTCGGACGAGTTGGTGTGCTTGTCTGGGTGGTGTACGAGGGCGAGTTTTCTGTAGGATTTTCTAACGTCTTGCAGCGAAGCGTCCGATTCGAGTGCGAGGACGGCGTATAGGTCGACGTTGTCCTCGCCAGGGAACAATTGTGCCATCTCCGAGTCCTCCTCCATCATGGTGATGACACAAGTACTAAAGACGCCACCGCTACTAACACAATGACCGTTGCTAACTACCGTGCTTGTCCTCCGCGTCCAGGTATCGTCATGTGGGTCCCCAATCCCACAGGGACCCACACCGTCTTGTTCTTCCTTACCAACCTTGGCTTCTAGTCTTCTCGCTCTTGTCCTTCTCTAGCCGATGGGCGTCAAGCGTAGAGCTTTTAAACAGCCTGGTACGCCATCCCCAACCCATCCATCCTCTGCGTGATGTACCCATTCCACGGCAACGTTCACCCGCCGCCTCACCCTCCCTATTATCCGCCACCTCCCCACTATCCGCCGCCATTCATGAATGCACCCCATGCAGTCATACCGTATGGTCAATCATCAGGTATGACCGCTGACCTGTCGTCTGTTCAGTTCACAGCTGACTGTCTTCAGCGCCCATCCCCGATGAGATGACAAAGAAGAGGTACGAAGAGAGCGACAAAAGACTCCACGATGCCCTGTCGCGCATCCACTTTCCAACGCCCGAGCATAAAGAGGAATGCTCGACCCTTGTCAAACGTCTCCGACTTTGTCGCGTGAGCATCCCAGATATACTCGATTTACATGGCCGTCTGACGCTAGACAAGAATCTCTTCTTGCACACCTATGTACATTTGGTTTCTTGTTGCAGGGGAAGGTATACCTTTTCCCCTTGATGGACAGCAGGCCACTCACTCCGTAAACAAAGGTATCTGCATGCGTTGGTGGACAACGCCCGGACTTGGACGAGATGGAGCTCCGTGGAGCAACTCGTTCACCATTCCATGATCAAAGATCGACTGCTTGGCTTTTGGTCAGAAGTAAGACGTAACGCCGCCGCCTTGTGGTGTTCGACTCACGCTCTCCCTAGTATACGTGCCACGATCACAAGTCTTTGCGCAGTCAGCAATTCGAGATCAAAGACGACCAGAGCGACCTACTCTGTCTCCTTCTTTATTGCGGAAAAAAGAAGGAACTGTATGCACTGTGCAAGAGACCAGCCATTCAGGGACTGAAAGAATCCGACCAAATCATAGAGTTGCTTTGGCAGGTATGCGATCTCATCACGAGCACCGTTCTGCAGACTGATCCGCTCGCAGTTCCTCAAGAAATCTCCGAAGAGCCATGACGTACATCGCCTACGTGCTTCCATCTATCGGATGGCAAGGAAGTCTGCATATCTTCCCCATGCTCTACAGATCGCACATCCCTTGATATCCCACAGGCAGCCTCTTGCTCGCGGCGGGAATGGTATCGTAGAAAGGGCAATAATGAATGGCCATGACGAAGTTGTTATCAAGAAAATTCTGTGTAGGGATCATGCCGGCAGGAGGAATTGCCTCGAGGTCTGAATTTCTCGAGTGATTTCATTGCAGACTGATATCCGGATTACCAGATGTTCGCCAGCGAGGCCATCCTGTGGAATACCTTGGAACACAAGAATATTGTTCCATTTCGGGGGGTCGTCATGGAAAACACATTCGACATTGGTCTAGTCTCGCCTTTCTTCAAGAATGGCAGCATCAGGCAGTATTTACAGACGTGCAAGCCTCAGAAATTGCACAGCATCGCACGGAAACTAGCCAAGGGGCTTGCAAAAGGTTTAGAATATATCCATTCTCATGACCCGCCCGTCATTCATGGCGACCTCAAAGGGGTAAGGAGAATCTCAGGTCATCTACACGATTATTCTGACGGCCCACCAGGACAATGTATTGGTTGATGATGGCGGCAACGCATGCCTCAGTGACTTTGGTCAATCCTACGCCTCAGATTCAGGCAAATACCTTGATTCGACGCGTGTTGGTCTTGCGTGCAGCCCGGTGTATTGGACGGCACCAGAGCTTATGCTAGGAGACGATCACGCCAAAGTCACGGACAAGTCTGATGTGTATTCTTTCGGATGTGTAGTATACGAGGTAAAACTCGGTTTTTCTTCAGTGACGTTTGATGTTCACCAAGATAAGATGGTGTCTGGCCAGGTCCCTTTTGAAGATCTCCCACCCGGAGTTGTAGTTAGGTGTGTTGTCGAGCAAGGCAGGCACCCGAACAAACCAGAATCAATCAGCTGGAATGATCTACTCTGGAAGGTAGCCATGTCGTGCTGGGACAAGAATCCTGACTCCCGACCCTCTGCGAAACGCCTCGTCTCCTCACTCAGCTAAATTCCTGTGTTTACATGTTGTCGATATCATACGGTTCTAACGTAACCAAGGACTATGTATCTCAAATCTCGGGGGAATTCATTTTTCAAAGTGGTATAAGGAGCATGAAACAAGCATTAAAAGAAGAATCCAAAGTTTGTACATTAAATAGGAATGGACCTGATTTGTGCGAAAATCCGCGACTAGATCGGAACTCTCGAACCATCTCTTGAGCCTATCAAAAATGTTCGTGATTGGTCATGTCTTCCGGCCATTATTCGATTGATATCTGTGGCTGGAGCGGAGTGCCACCTAGGTATGCTGAGTGCCGCTCAGTCTTTTGTCCTGGTGTTGTCGGCGAAGATGAGTATTGTTGACTCGCATTTATATCTGAGAAAAGGAGTGTGAAGAGAAGTTAATCACCCATGTTAAATGCGTCTAGAGCTTGCTGCCGAACAGGCTTATAGAACTGACCATGAGTCTTGGAGTCTTGTAAACCCTTGTCGAAGTCGTAGAAGCATTTGAGACCAACAAAGAAGGTGGTCAACAAAAGCAAGAATGCGACAATCGCTGTGGGCACGCGAATTAGTACAAGATTACACAAAGAATGAGTCTACTGACTAAAGGCAGTTAGGGTTGCACGCGTGGTGATATATTCCTCCCGCGAAGATGGTAGATAAAAGCGAACTAGTTTATATACTACAATCGAAAGAAGGTAAAATTTGAGCGAACAAAAAGTATCACAGAATCATGTGCTTACCGACTGCAGACGAAACGGAAAGTATGAGTTAGTTATCTAGCCGAGGACTGCAGTGGGAAACAAGCCTACAATAACTCATGCATGGTAGCATCAATGCGAGTGCTACCGACATCATCCTGCAAACAAACTAGTAACCAAAAGGGATGATCAAGTGCAAAGGACGTACCATTTGATTTCACGCCGAACGGCATACGCACAGCCAGCGATCAAGCTAAGAACTACGGGTATGGCAGTGATGGTGAGTCCAAACTCGGCAGAGTCGGCATGAAGGACGACGATGAGTAGCTGACGATGCAACGTCAGTGATGTATTGGCATAAATGCGAGGGGGGCACACCTGCATAGTGACACCAACGAAACAGAAAAAGTCGAATTTGAGGAGGCAGATGAAGATTTGATAAAACTGGTACATGGCTTTTGTGGCAACGTTGGTTGATAGAACAGATTGATGACATGAGAATTACCAACACTTTAACTTGGGGCTTGCCCCGACAACATGGAATATGACCCATCTAAATGCAATCAATTTCTAGCACTCCGTTAAGAAATAACAATCCCACCCAAATTCTCCGTATAGTTGTTTAATCCAGAAAATCAGGAAAAGCCATGTTGCAGCCACGATGCACGGAACGACTATGACGAAAGGCTCAACTTTGAGCCATAGCCATTCAGGAGAGCTAGTGCATTGCGACAAATTGCACGGGAAAAGTGCAGTCCTCGTCTCGTGTACTTGAAGAGCAGAGAAAACGACGAGAGCGCCTTGAAACACTAGAAGTTGCCGTCAGTAGACGAGATTTGAGAATTCAATAATGACGGCAGTACATATGATGCCTAGGAGTTGAATTATGTTTCTCATGCGCAAGGCATCATAAGCCATGAAGAGCTCGAATAGCCTGAAAATGCATATGAGCAGGAGACCAAATTGAACTGAACGTGGATTACTCGGCCAGAATGAAAAGAGCGAGATAGCAAGACAGGGTCTAGTGAGGAATTAGCCACTTGATTGAGAGCAGAGATACTCGAATCACAGTACCTTGTAAGGGCTTTGATCGAAAGTATCACCGAGATATGCATGTACCTGCGGAACACTACTTCTATCACCCGACATCACGCCCAGAAGCATTACTCACGATTCCGAAGGTGGATGCAACCATGGCGATAACTGTTACAGCCTCTGAAAGAAGACAATTAACACTTGAAGCTACTGAATTCAAATGCTCTTCTACTCACGAACTCCGACTATGATAGAAGTAAATGTGTGATCGTGATTCGTGCAGAAGTGGTGAAAATCCTAGACATACTTGTGATGATGAAAGCGCGTTGAGCTGTGGTAGCCATTAAAGGTTCTACGGCCATATTGAACAGATGAAGCAAGCTTGATGACTCGAGCTTTGACTGTTGTGGTGAGCTTGAAACCGCGCTGCGGTGTGTACTTGAAGGAAGGCAAGTTGCAAAAGCTGCGACGGACCATAAATGACTAATTTGTGAGGTGGCTGTGCTTAAACACACAGGAAAAGGGTACTGCCATGTCATAACTAATTGTCTAGTACCGTTGCATCTTCAAAACTCATCTCCTCTCAATACACACTCTTTCACGGCTCTTGCGACCAACAACTCTTCTCTCCACAACCTCTCTATGTTCCCTGACATCCATCGAGCCCATCCGTCCTCTTCGCTGTTGTTCTGCAGACGGTTCGATTTCTCAGCTCTCTCGATAAGCATGTCGCACAGAAACACAACCGTCTTCCTCCAGGACTGTTCGTTATCGTGGGATATTTGGCGCTGCTTTCCTGTAACAACATCCCGCCATGCTTGAACGGAATCTTCGGCCACAGAGCCTGTGGCCACGACAAATTGGTAGAGTCGCAATGCAATGATCAGCTGCCAAGATGGTTGAGCACCTTCTGGAGTCGAATGCAACATCCAATCCCTTTGGCAAAGTTGAAACCACGATCGACCCTCGCACAAGAAGAGACTCACTGCCAATAACCTTCGGTGACGAGTATGACTCGCACGGCCTCGACAAATCGTACGTCTGTGAAGACATACTTCTCAGCCAAGTCCTGCACATCTACTTCTCCCCCTGGAAAAGGCCCGTCTTGGGACGAGAGATTCACGAAACCATATTCCACGAACAATGTTTTGTTCGAGTGCGACCCATAAGTCAAGAGAATTTCGTCGTTCTCTTCTATTTTAGCGTCGTCGGGAGAAATGAATTTTAGCCCATCGCCAATCGCATTCACGGGTGCAGAGTTCCATATGTCAGATGTCGATGGGACAGGTGTCATGCGTGCTTGGCCCGGAGTGTGGTTTGCAAAGTCGAGAATGGGACACATCGTCAGATTGTCTGGATCTGATTTGGCATGCTTCAGGCGGTAGTAGATGCACCGAGTGTTTACTGTGACATCAAGGAAGAATGGCAAGACTACCAGTATGCGAGACAAGATTACCATTGAGCCAAGCCCACAGAAAGTCCATGGCTGACACTTGATCCGCGAGCGCTATGGACGGCGTCGTTTTCTATTCTCTATGAGGTTGCATGGTGTGGTGGATGAGGAAGGACACATGCTTACCAGGAATGCTTGTACCTTGCCCCAGTCGTCCGAAAATCGAGCATACAGGCGATGGAGTGCCACTAGTACACTCGGTGGCAGGCTGTCCAGGAGGGACATCCGCAAGTCGTCCGCTTTGTTGAGCTTTGATAAGGCAAGCCATGTGAGAGGGTGACCGTTAAAGTCCCTAGGGAGTGTTGAAATATAAGGTCCAAAGAAAGGGTCGGTGCTATCTTCATCAGCCTTCGGACGCCAAATGAACAAATGTACACAAATCAACTGTATGGCAGACAATGTCGTGTCTACTCGCGTGTCGGGAGGATAGAGCCGTTTAAGTGTCATCTTGTTCATCAGGACCTTTGGCGGAATCGCAAAGAGAAGCATTCCTGGCTGATCCGTTCGTGCAGTTCATCCGAGTCAGCAGTGGGACTCGGTCACCGCGAACTGCACGACATACCATGCAAGCGGTACGTGCAAAGAGCCCATTACCGGCTGTGTATTTCGTTCAACCAACTCTGGTGATGCACGGCTGGCTGATACTCAACCATATGGAGTCATTTCTCTGCACTCGACGGGTATGTTTTGTGCACGAAATCCATAGCCCTCGAGCCAAGCCAGTAAGTTTTTCCATCTGCACTGGAGACGCGAAGTCGGTCTGTCCATCGTGGTCTATGGCAGTGAGCTCGCCGATAGCCGGGACTTGTCAGGTCTCACGCATCGATTGTCAGTAGGATCACATGGCCATGGAGTCGATCGGACTCCCGTCCGAGGGCTTGTGTCTTTCGTTCTCCCAACATGTCCGTGTTTAACGCCTCTCATCTACTCGGAAAGACCGTCCTCATCACTGGAGCGAGCTCTGGTATTGGCGCGGTGAGTCTCATCCAATAGACAAGTTTGGCTCGTGCTCACATTTACACCAAGGCTACGGCCATTCTATTCGCAAAGGTCAATACCTTTTCTTTCTTTCTCGACAGCCGTGTGCTTATGCATACACTGAACAGGGCGGCGCCAATGTCATTCTCACCGCACGTCGACGGGAAGCTCTCCAAGACGTGGCAAAGCAATGTACCACCGCACACAAGGCGGCGGGCGTTCAGCAGGGCGGACGATTCGTCTCCGTTACCCTCGACGTCTCGGACAAAACCCAGATCGCCTCGTTTTTGGACAAGGTTCCAGATGACATGCGTAGTATCGACGTTCTCGGTAGGCGGCACCATCGTCCCACACTCCCATGCATCTCAGTGTTGCTTTTCCAGTCAACAACGCAGGCTATGTCGTCGGGGTCGATCGCGTCGGCGATCTTTCGCTCGAAAACATGGAGAATATGTTCGCAACCAATGTCTTTGGACTCATTTCATTGACCCAGTTATTCATCAAAGGTCCACTCTTGTTTGTGCTTGTCAGCTTTATGTCCTCATGGGCTGTCAGACTTCAAGGCAAGGAAGACGGGTCATATCATTAATCTGGGTTCCATTGCCGGAAGAGAACCTTACGCCGGTGGCAGTCTCTATTGCGCGACCAAACACGCAGTCAACGCATTCACTGGTGTATTGATGAGAGAGCTCGTCGACACCCCGATCAGGGTGACTGAGATCCAACCCGGTATGTCGTGTCACATTTCGGCTGGGTACTCGGCCAACCTGTTTACAATAATCTAGGTATGGTCGAAACTGAATTCTCCGTCGTGCGCTTCAAAGGTGACAAGTCGGCAGCGGACAAGGTCTACGATGGCCTACAGCCATGTGAGTGCCAAGTGGGGGGGTCACGCAACTGTCTGCTAACTTTTCTCAAGTGGTTGCCGAAGACATTGCAGAGGAGATTGTCTGGGCGGCATCACGCCCACCTCACGTAAACCTTGCTGAAGTCTTTGTTCTCCCAGTGAACCAAGCAACCGCCACTCTCAACTACAGAACTCCTAAACTCTGAGGCAGCTACTAGTCGTAGAATTGTGTAGAAATCATCAAGGATAAGAACATGTAAAAATAAGGATACAGCAACGATATGATCAAGGAAGATACGACCAGTAAACGCTAGCTTTTGCTCTTCTTACTTCTCGACCTCGTCATCTTTACGGGGGCAGGGATAGGCTCTGGCTCCATGTCGTTATCGTACAGGTACCTCTTTACTACGACATGTTCTGCAGCAAGCTCAGGGAATGGCCGATTGTCCATGTCAACAAGGTTTCCGAGGTGATCAAGGGGAAGATTCTACAACGACAAATTAGTCACTATATAGATAGCAGCTACGATACTTACCTTCGATGCGGGTGCCAAACAGCCTCTCACGATGACACTCCTCGGTAGAGACTTTGGTTTGAGATCGACTTCGTCAACATAAACAGCAGTCGACAACCCTCGGTGCCACTTGACTTGTTTCGTTGGCTTGACCATTCCATCTACCCCTTCGAGCTTCAGCGGTTCAATGATCCGCTGAGGTCGCTCTGGAGTCTCGTAGTCTTCCTCGTCTCCAGGACCACGACAATGTTTCTGCGGGAAGCCAGGGTCATTTTCATCGTCATCCACACACCTACTGGCAGATGCACTGTCCTCCAGTTCGCTTTGCACCTCCTTGACCTCGAAACTGTCATCGCTCATTCGAGCCCGCCTTTGAGCTCTTTCCCTCCTCCGTGTATCTCTCTCATCCCGCTGTTTCTGTAGAATCGTTCGTGCCTTGACCGTTGGGCTTTCTGGTCTTAGACCTTCCTTCCGAATAACTTCCGTCGCTAATATCGCTACGATTTGCTGATTCTTCGCCGTGTGGGATGTCGTGAGCGCCTTCAGCGCGGTAGTGCTCATGCCCATGAAGCAATCAATTCCTGTGCGTGACTGGGGTCTGCGAGGAGGTGGGGGAGGTCGTGTGGAGGTATTACTGTTGAATACGTCAAGAACGTATTGCTGCTGTGCCGGCTTGCGAGCACGAGAGGTCCTACGGGGGCGGCTGGAGGGCTCGTTCTCGGCATCCTGGTGCAATGAGAGATGTTCTTGTGTGCTAGGTTCTACAACGGAGACGTCAACATCTGTCCGTGGGGTATCTGGCGTTTCGCCTTTAGTACCACCCGCGTGCGGGCGAGTGGTAGAAAGTAACTTTTCATCGGGGGACTCTTCGTTCGACGATGGTGAAAGTTCTGAAAGTGGGGACGGAGGGGGCGACGTGGAATCCGACAGTTCTGTTCGAGCAATATTTGGCTTTGCTGGTGCATATCGCGCTGATAACATCCCATCTACTACCCTTCGGAACCTTAATGGTTGGGGGACTTTGGGCGAGCTTGACTTCAAAGGTACCTGGACTTGAGAGGGGGTTTTCGCAGGTTTTGGAGCGTACTTATTGTTAAGAATACCTGGCACAACCTGGCGTAACATGACAGGATGGGAGTTGACAGGGGGTGTTGCCTCTGTGCCCCGCTTTCGCTTGAGCGATCCCACCGGTTGGGTGGAGGACACTTCCGCGTTACTATTCCCAACTCCACTGTCCTTGCAAGTAAGTCGAAACGGTGGGGCTCTCTGCGAAGAGATATTAATGGACAGGAATTTGAAAAGGTGAAGGGATTACTCACAGAAGCACGGGTAGTGTCACCAGGCGTTACACCCGCCACTGTCCTTCCGTTTTTCGGAGGTCTTGCATATGGTTTATTGCCGATTCGCGGAATACGACTGTTGATGGATGGCTGTCTCAATTGGGACATCGTCTTGACCTGTTTTACTTTCCCCTGCGATGCATCGGTCTGGGAACTTCCGATCTCTGCATTTTCGGGCTCCTCAGGGATGGGGGACGGCAAGTCCGATTTCTGGCCCGAGGCAAGAGGGAAGGGAAGCTTGGAACCAGCTTTCGGGAGGACGGGGAGCACCGGAAAAGGAGAGTCTTTAATCTTTCCATGATTATCAGGTCTTGATATCATTGCAACAAGTCGCGTGGGAGAGCTCTGCGATTGATACTCCTTTGTCGGGGAGATTGCAACGTCCGTCGTAGCTATTCGTTTCGCTGGGCTGCGAGATGGGTCGTCCAGAGCCGGTCGCGTGAACACTGGAGCCCGTATGGTCAGAGAGTGTCCCGGCCGAGACTGTTCTGACTCTGTTGGGTGCGTTCTCCTCTGCGACGAAGAAATTCCACGTGCCAGAGCAGTTTCAATAGGCACTCTTTTTGCAGGAGTACGATGAGGGTCGTCAACTTGAAGCGAAAACTTTACGGGCGAATTCAATTTCCGAGCGCTGTTTGCTCGCATCGGTGTAGGAGCAATGACTGGTCGCTGGACGGATGTCCGAGAAAAATCAGGATGCGGTACGGCACGTATTGGTGTTCGGGGAAGTGGCATTAGTGGTTTTGTGGGGATGGATTTCACAGGTAATACCATTTGCTCGATAGATGGAGCTGACTCTGAGGACAGACACAGCCCAGCGAGGACGCTGGTGGACTGAGGTGAAAGAGAATCCAGTCTTTGTGGTGGGTTGGTATTCGCTTCCTTCGTGCTTTTTGCTCGGTGCTTGCTTTCCTGCTCACCCGTCGAGAGGGCCGTATTCTCGCCCTCTATTTCTTCTCCGTCGTTATCTGGACCGCACGCGCCAGGGGCCATCGTCTCGGTGCCTGGTGAAGGCATGTTTGATGATCTAAAGGACAGAGTCTTTGCGTTGAGTAAGAGAGGTGAAAGTTTGACAATACTCTGCAATTGTTCAGAACAAGGCAGAGGCTCCCGCGGACTGTCGTGCGAAGCGGAAGGTGAGGGAGGCTTTAATGAAGCGACAACAGCCCGCGTTGAAGGCAAACTGCGAACCATGGGCTCATGGGAACTAGTAATAGTCATCTGTTCATAGGACCCGCAATGTCAGTTACAACATCATCTACAAGGTCAGTAGGCTCACATACATGCTGTGACGAGTGTGGAATTGGACCATTGAATGTACATTGGGCAGTCGATAAATGAATCGTGTCAGTGGATGCCGGATCCACGTGCGGGGTGCTGTTCATGGGCGCAGACGTAGTGCTAATAAATGGTGAAGATGACTTGGGTAAGATAGAACTGGCTGGAGGAGTGGTGTCAGGCTCTGTTATATCTGATTGGACACCCAGAGTTTGGTGACTACGTAAAGGTTCAAATGCCGGGTCCGAGGACTGGTTCAAGCGCTCCAAAAGATTTATAGGACGAAATGGGCTCGGAGGTACAGATATGCTGGACAACGGGAATTGACCGTCTTTTCCAGGGACGTAGCTGATTCCGGGGTGTGCAAGGTCTTGCGGAGGAGGCGAGGGGTTGTCGTGCGCTCGTAAGATCTTGCTCGCAAGCACCGTCGAAGGTTCTATTCGGGAATGATGATTATAAGAGAAGCATACGTGGGTACGTTTGTGCTTACCGTCTGGAAAAAGATCATCGCCCTCGGGTGTTTCGTCGCGAGAGAGGTGAAGAGCAACATCATTGACGCTCTCGGACTCGTCGTCGCTGTTATCATCCTGAGACTCGACGGGCTGTGGTGGCGGAAGACAAGACAGACGCGGTGATCGGCGGATGGGGGAACCGAATGCGTCTGCCTTTCTGATTCGCGGTTGCGTGATGACCGCAACAGGGAACGTGCCGCGACGCGCCAGGTGGGGCGCGTCGACTGCGGGTGGTGGTGGTGGTGGTGGTGGTGGTGGTGTCGGGTTGGCGGCGTCCATGTCGTGGTGAGCGGCGGTGTGTGAATGATCAGGACAAGGTCAAAGGTGCCGGTGTGATCGAGCAGATGGACGCAACGTTTGTTGGGTGCACGTGACTCATGAGCTGAATACATTTTCGAGTTTTAAGCTTGTACAGTACAATCCAAAGTCTATCTTGCAACAAGAAACGCAAGTCCATGTGCACACTTGGGCTCGAGAAACACGACACTTCGCTTGTTGAATGGCGCCGTCAATGCAGCACTTTACAGCGTAGATGGCTTCCGCGGGGAAGACGAAGTGGGATTCGTCGGGACAAGCTGTGCAGGATTACGTTCCGTCGTTGACCTCAGCTGATAGCAATCTCAATCAGCTGCATCTTGTTCCAGCCGATACAGACCGACCTGGATATTTTCTTGTGCTAGTAGCTCGATTGCCCTTGTCTGTCTGTCCATCTGCATTTTCATGTCCTCAAGCACAGTCCTCAAGCTTGTCCCGAGGTCGCCTTCCTGTGTCGGTACAAGTGACGTGGAAGAAGAACCTCGAGGGTGACGGGCCTCTTCAGCTGACGCGTTTACTGTTGGTCCCCCGTTAAGGGAGATCGCACTTCGCTCCGACGCAACAACCCGGTCTGTGGGCGGCTCTCTCCAACCATCTGGCCGTTGACGAGGGCCAGCTGTACCGTCGTGCGGACCGTCGGCGATAAATATCTGCGACCGTCCTATTGCTCGAAGTGCACTGTCTCTCTCCTTACCCAGAACGGACATTGCCTGCTCTAAGCGTGAGTCAATAAACTTGGATATATCGCTTTCCAGCATGGAGAAGAGCGTCTTCCACAGCGATTCCAACTCCTGCACGTGGTTTTCCAATCGCTCCCGCGTTCGAGTGTGACCTGTTATGACTGTAGCAAGCGCGGGAGTCACCGCCATCGCGGCATCTGGGACAACCCTCGAAAGCTCCGAGGAGAGGCCGGTAAAGGCTTTAAGTTTGTCTTCCTCCCGATCCAAGAAGCAAGTATCCTGGACTATTTCGCAGCATAATCTGATCGACAGATAAGTTATCTTCACGGTAGATATGAGACAATGAGAGCCAACTTTGCGAGACGATAGAAAGTATCTGAGACTTTCGTCGCTGTTTCAGGATGGCGTCCAGAGATATATGGGACTGAATGAGCAGTTTTATTCGTCTCGACTGGGTATCGCGTGTTGTTGTATCCACCCGCGGGGGTAGATGCATACATGGACTAGCGACGAGTCAGAAACGATCGCGCGCATGACCCATTGGATAACTGACTCTTTCAGACAGCCTGGGTCGCTGATTTGGGTATGGGTCACCTTCGTCCATCGTTCTCTTCAAGGAATAACTTTCTTCGAAAGGGCCATTGCGCTCTCGGGGATAAACCCAAGAATCTGAATCACGCCTACGATCACCAGTCCGGACGGGCCAGTCTCGATGGTCGTGCTCTCGAGGAGTATCTTTTTGCTTGCGCTTGAATAAATCCGTCTGTGGTATCAATGGCGAGGAACGCTGACGCGGTGGAGGGCTGCCTGGGGACAATTGAAGCTTATTCTTCCCTTTTGATCGCGCCGACTCGCGATTCTCCGGGGAGGGGGTGCCGTCGTTCCTACGCTTGTGTTTTGTCCATTGATGATCGCTTGGATGTATGAACCTAGAAGCACGATAAGCCCAAGGTGAACGCAATGGCGGATAGTCGATGAATGAGTTACGCGCCGACACTTGTTGCCCTGTGAGCAGTATGGTTTGATTGGGGTGCCTCCCTCGTCAAAGTGCTAGTTTACGGGCTGATCAGACGAATAAGCGACTGGCAAAACGGGGCACGTACGCGACAACGCTGGGTCTTGTACAAGGACATGATGGTTCGTGGCGGGTGACCGTGACCCCCGTGACTTGGCTAGATCAGAGTCCCTCATCATCAATATGTAGGGCAGTGTCTTTTGCTAGCTGAGACAAAATAAACAACAAGTTTCGGCTTTAAAACCCAACTGTGATGAGCGTCCTCCAGTGGTACCAGCATCACTCAATTCAAGTTAGGTATCCTCCCACCTCCGCTCTCATTCAGACCAGCGGAAAGGAATTCATATCCATTCAAGAATTTGTGGAGAAACGATGTCCCTCCCTGTTTTCCCAGTTTCGTCCCGCTTGGTGGCTTCCGAGGTCTCGTAGTCCGGCCTTCGCTTCAAAAATAAAACTAATCTTCCATCAGTGGTCACATGCAGACCCTTTATTCCGTAGTCGGTGATTTTTCACGCCATGACAAAGTCGTCTACAAGAGGTATCCACATTCCTTCATACTCAGTTTAGGTCTCAACGCAGCCGTTTAGGACCTTTCTCCGTCTAAAGGATGGTGGAACACTGTCAGTCCTCGAGCATTAATGCCGTTGTACACCCTTGATAAAAGTCACATCGTCCAGGGGACTCGACTTTACTCCAGTGGATGGCAGCGACTTGCCGTCCAACACACCCATCGTGGTGGTCGCGCATGGATTGACTGGCGGTATGATATCTTTTGTGGCACACGTGACTCGATCATTGACGTCCCGCAAGGCTCGTACGAATCCTACGTCAGAGCTATACTGGCACCTGTTTGTCGAGCAGTCTCACAAGGCGGGGTTGGCTATCGTGCGGTGGTTGTTAATTTCCGCGGATGTGCGTGGTATCCTGATCGACTGGCAAAAAAAATGTGGTAACAAAACTGTTCACTCCAGGTGCTGGTGTGCCTGTCACGAGTCCCCAGCTTTACTCTGCGGGACATACGGATGATATCCGTCAGGCTGTGTTCCATATAGCCAACCAATTCCCGGATGCTCCCCTACTGGGGCTTTCCTTTTCCCTCGGAGCAAACGTCATGACTCGCTACATTGCCGAGGAAGGGGAGCATTGCCGCTTTCGGTCCGCATGCATCCTAGGTTGCGTAGGTTGCCTCCCTGCTTCTTGCGAGGTGAAATTAACCTACTTCGTCTTGCAGCCGTGGAATTTGACAGCGAATGTCCGCAAGTAAGTATTTGCCTTGATTTTTGATCCGACCTTCGCTTAGTCACCAGCAGGCTCGACTCCACATACATCGGACGCCACGTGTACTCCAGGGGAATGGGTCAAAATCTCGTCAATATCCTCAAGAAGCACACTTCCACCCTGACCCGCGATCCCAATCATCCTGTAGCTGAAGCCGCCACCCTGGCCCACGCCTTGAGTTGGCCCACCATCGACACGTTTGATCACGTCTTCACCAGAATTGCAGGTGGTTCCTCGCCTCCTTGGCCTTTTGCATCCGCACTCGACTATTACGAATATGCATCCAGTCACAAAGTGCTCGGAAACGTTCGGATACCCTTTCTTTCGATCAATGCCGCAGATGATCCGGTCGTTCAAGAGGTCCCAGTGGACGTGATAGAGAATGACTGGGTCGTGATGGTCGTAACTCGTAACGGCGGTCACCTCGGGTGGTTTGAATCGGACGACGGTTGGGGTCAGGTACGGCGCTGGGTATGTGCACCAGTGATAGAGTGGCTGCGTGCTACGACGGACAACGTTCGTCAAACTAGACGAAACCCTAAGAAATTTCAGGATGTGGATGGATTCTTGACAGAAGCAGGGTCAGAGAATTTGGGCTGCAAGGTTGTCGGGGAGGAACCTATCATTGACGGTACCCAGGCGGAGACCGGCATGATAGCAGGCCTGTAGATCTCGATGAATAAATTTAGACTAACAAGACGATGCATATGATTCTCGTGCTATTTGCCCACCATAGCGACACAAACTATTAATCACTGTCGCTAAAGCGCATGCGATCTTCCTCGTTGTCTTCTTCGACGACCTGGGTGCGGTCGTACTGACTAAAGTCGACTGAAACGGTCCCCTCTTCCATGAGACTATCATCTTCATGCTCAAGGTTCCTGTTTCTTTCAAACAATTGACGGCCTGTTGATATCACCGTCAGATGCGGCAGGAAGGTGATAAAGTGATCGTAGACTCGGACCAGTCAAACGAGTCCCGATTCTCTTGAATTCTTCCCTCTCTTTTGGGGTGAGACCACGTAACTTCTCTTCTTCATCCCGAAGTTTCTTCCGCGCCATTTCCTTGTCAAAGTTAGCCTTCCAGGCCTTGAAAGACTCGACCATGACTGGGGTTCCACGGGTGCGCGCCTCCTCTGCCTAATATGGTGCCACTGTCAAAGGTTCTGTGGTAATGGAGTCAAAGAAGGACTTCACTTCAATTGCGAGGCGTTCTCTTTCATGCTCCTCTGCTATGCGCGCCTTTACTCGATTCTCCACCACGCCTGATAACTTTTCCCTGAGATGTGATACCAACGTAAACGTCATCGCCATGCCCTTGTTCTCTTCGCCCTGCAGCATGTTCAGATACTCGATCTTTGGAACAGGAGCCGCGACACACCACATTCAGAAGATCACCCAAGAGCGACCTATTCTCTGATTCGCTTATCTCGCCATCAACAGCTTCCAGCCGTAGCTCAGGCAGTGCATCGGGGTAGTCATCAGTGTAATTGACCGTCAACTTTAGTCTGACTTGCTTCCACACCCTAATATGAATTTGGTTTTGGACAGAAGAATTTACCAGCTGACTCACAGGGCTTGGTGTCATCTACGACCGTGTCTGGTTCGACATCGATCTCGATCTGTCTGTCCGATATAACTTTACATGAGTGTTGAGAGAACGAACTGAACGAAATGGTCGGGCACGAACTTGACAGCTCTGAGGGGTATATGGCCTCGAGAACCTAATTTTCAGTGAGCATTGTTGGGGCGGGCACATGGAGAACTTTACAACCTCGAACTCCTCCCTAAGGATATCGTCGCTGGAAGCCATGCCAGTGGTTCATCCGATACCCGACCATTGGTTCCGATGTCGGATTACTGCATTTGGTTTTAAACACTTTTCAAAGCCATGTCCTGGGCCGTCGTGCGACGTGTACTGTACGGAAGTCGTACAACGTTGAACTCTGCAGCATTATTGAGCGGTGCTCGGTATACCTCCCGGTCTTCACTCACACCACCGAACCTGGGTACTTTCGACCTGAACGACATGTTCATGAAGGCATTGGATTTCAAAGGAACACTCTCAGAGAGTAAATCACCCGCCGACATGTGGGTCAACAAAAGCGACAACCTGAAGCTCCCGCCACCTCCGGACACATGGACAGGTATGTTCGTCAAACCCCGGATTGCCCAATCACGAACGTTTTGACGCAGGTAGACGACTCGCTGTTCGGAATGGAGACTTGCAGAGTGCTTTTCAACAACTCAATTCGCGGTTACGACAAAACCGTGTGGCCAGAGAGATCGCATTGACTGTTCGCCATGAAAAGAAAGGTGACAAAAGGGCACGTCTTCGCAGTGAAAGATGGAGGAAACGCTTTGCCGACGCGGCATGTACAGATTTGCTACCTTCTTAACCTTTCCTGCTAACCACCCTCGTTTCCATAGGTCAGGAAGAAGGTGCAATTGGTCAGCACGATACGTCGACGGGGCGGCTGAGCGAAGCCGTCCAGGCTTTCTGCAAAACTGCGTTGATGGTGACGGTGGTCGTCTTCAGCCCCGCTCGGAGCTTTGAAGGTTCAAGCAGAATATTATGATACGGATCTGCGCCGCAAGTTCGCATATGGCTTAGAACAAATTTTATAACCCTTCACTGTGCCCGGCTACCTTTGATCATACATACAGTGGCCGCCGCCGCGAAATGACAAGACCATTTGTTGGGAACACGGCAAGACCGCATAAAGGTGTGACATGCTTTCAGGGCCCGGACTTGTGGGGTTTGTCCGCGACAACTGCCCAAGAGCCGAAGACCCTTGTATGGATAGTTTCATTCAACTCCCAAGTCCCTTACTGGCTAGGCGACGCTTGACTGTAGTGATGGTTTCCACTCCGTGATTGACCTCGTGCCATTCAACTACTGATGTCGGCCAACATTAAGATCATATCAAGTCAACAAGGCTCCCGTGACCAACAGGCAGGCAGTCCCGGGTAGCCAGCTTTGGACAATCCATCAGTCGTATCAGCAGCATTGAAAGCGAGCAAGGTAAATGGACCAAATTTCTCACTGCTGACCCCCGATTTGTTCACCCGTACCCTCTCGCCTCGTGTACACCACGATGGATTGATAAATAGTGTTCTTCCCTGCGATGCAGTGCTGCATGGCGTCGGAGATAAATTATATTGCACCTCGCGGAAGGGCAAGAACGGTCAAGGTTCACCTCGTTTATCCGCCGAGGTAAAAGAAATCCACGATATGAGAAAGTGGGCGAGCACGCTGGCAGTAAAAGGTGATCATGCTTTCCAGAGACGGGATCTGTACACTTCATATTTGCCATGTGGCACCCGCTGGTAGATGCTATCGATGACCGGAGGGAAGTTGCAAATTGGTTCTCGCAACGTATTATCATTCGTGTTCTGGCCTAAATCTGAATCTGCGGTGTTTCTGCTTTGCCTCGCCGGGTCTGTCAGTGTGACCGGTGACCGTAGGAAATGAGGTTTCCGTGCGCGTTTGTGACACAACCAACCACGGCCCATCCACATAAAATCCATCGTCCATGACGGTAGTATACTCACTAGAGACGACTTAAAAGCACCCTCGGGCTTGGGTTAACTCAAGCTCCCTCCGACCCAGTTTTTCACTTCTCAAAATGTGTCATAACGTGCGCGTCATCCATCGAACGACGACTAGCACTCATAACCATCATTCCGCTCCAGATAATTGACGGCCGCTACCACACCCCATGTGGACATTTTATATCCATGTCGACACGACTACAGGATTGCTTGAGGGCCAATTGTCTCTTCAGCAGAAGACATATGCATCCCGTCGGTGAGCAAGTGATATCAGGTGGCTCAAGTGAGGGATGCTAACCTAAGCCCAAGGATGCAAATCCCAGTCATGTATTAGATTGATGGCGTTGCCCGTCAGAAATCCAATCCGGGTCAGTCCTACTGTGTGTTCTAATTGCCAAATGGGTTGGCCAATCCCAGTGGGAGCTATGGGGTCATAGTTGTGAGCAGTTTTATGACATGTGGTTGAGCATATCGCGGCAGCGCTGGCGTTCGCCGATAAGTCAAGTTAGTTAATACAGACACACATACCTTATAATCATACATAATGGAGATACATGAGATCAATGGCATTGTCTTCGAATTTCATTTCCCCGCTGATGCGTCCACAGATGGATGCTATTCGGTGACGATGGTCATTGGACCATATTAGTCAGTTGTTCAGCAGAAACTTTGCTAGTAGTGGAAACCCAGATCAACAGCTTCGAGAGCGATGTATGCAATTTTGTTGTTTTACTGGAGGCCAAGGTTACTTACTACTTTGTTGTCCTCTATTTAGTCTTTGTTGTAGTCGGTTCTTCATCTCATCCTACAAAGAGTTTCTATGGAGACCCTGGCCGACCAGTTGTGTTTGAATAAATGGTATAGCAGTCCCTCGCCGTGTTTTTGGTTCGCAGCAGTCTATCTCTTCCCTTGAGAACCCAGCCTCGATCCTACATGGCGCTCAGGGCATCGGACAATCTACAATCCTATGTTCGGGGGGCGAAACTTCCGGTCATGACTTATCGTTCCCCTCGCGGCGGACCTGGGACATGTCATCTCTCTCTGAATGTTCGACCTGAGCGATACCGCAAATTAAGACTCGTCCATACAATCAATGTCAAGCCCTTCAGGGATATCGTTTCGGACTGTCGGTGAACACCTCCAGACTTGCGCGTGCATAACTAACGTTAGGCTTAGGGGTGGAAGAATTCGTACCATGCAAATCATTAGGCGTGAACGACGAAGATGAACGCACCGGGGAACGTTTGACCATTCCTTGTGAACCATTCTTCTCTATAGTGCCTTTACCCCTCGCACGTGCTGAAGATATTGAACGGTAAGTCTAACCAACCCCCTTGCAACTACGATCGTTTCTGAACAAGTTTTACAGTGTATTTGTCTGGGTCGACATGTTTCCGTTGGAAAGCACTCGCCGCATATTGAATCTTCTGTACGCGGATTCAAATTCATGGAAGTTCGTTCCCTGCGAGGAACAACCATTTTCGAAGACCTTGACGTGGTCATATACTAAAAGTGATCGAGGCAAAACGATATTTGTAGAGCATGCATTGTGTTTGTTCCTGATGCCGCCTTGGGTACTATCCATCAAGGACCTGCAAATTTTTGCTCAAGGGCAGTCGGTATGTAGCCACGCGAGTCGGGCCATTGTCGAGGGAATTGACGAGTCTCAGTTTCCTGATCGTACTGCGCCAGATCCGTTGAGAGAAATCACCCTTTGTGGCATGGAATCGTTGTGGAGCAAGGTTCTTGCTTGACATCACGTCGACAAGACAGTACTAACCACGCAGCAAGGTTTGGGATACGTGCATATGCAGAAATTGTCCATGGTTCATTGTTACCACCTACACACACTGGGTGTTTGGAGCCTTCTCTACGGGTGAGTGTTTCCAGAACATTGGTGAGCTTCTCGCCAACGTTCCGTCAAAGGTTGGACCGCTTCATTCGTGTCCCCTCTCTACGCATTTGACTCTGCTACGCCGACCGTCTTGGAGGTCCTCGTCTTCTGGTTAATATCTTCCATGGGTTATCCTGGTGGTTTCGTAGTCCCTGCAGTCTCCAATGAGTCGGTACATCGCAAACGACTCTTGGTTGCAACGCCGCGCGACATTTCTCGCGACGAGCCCGCCGAAGCGTTGGCTGTTTTGGCTGTTTGACCAGGGTACTAGATTTTATTCAATGCTTGGTCTAATGTAGATAGTGTGAAAAGGCAAAATATATCTAATTGTGATCAAGCCCAGATACCAAGAGTCCCGGCCTCATCGTTCCAGCATGACAATATTGGAGTGCTACTACGTACTTCTACGAACATTCGTTGGCGCAACCCAGGATCATTGACCCCCTTTAATTTGGTTGCCATGGCAATATTCAAGATGAACCCTATGCCCATAGGTGGACACGCTGAAATTTTGACCGAGACTTTTGCGACACAGGAGATGTATTATCTCGAAGTCAACTATTTACAGCTTTTTGTCAATACTGCAAGTATGGGGACTGCAGGCACTGTTTCGTGCACCAAGGAGGTATGCTGCATATTTTGCGTCAACTCAGGTGAGATCAAGCCGCGAGGCTGTATTTGATGCATCCATTGTCGTTTTCATCTGGGCTTGGGAGGGTGTCGCCGATGGGGACGTATTCCCATCGAACGACTCGGGTGTCAAACTGTTGTTTACTATCACAGGCACCGCAGGCAATAGCTGCGAGAATGGTTCATATAGTTTCGCCCGCGAAGAATGAGTTGGAGGAGCAATCTGGAGCAGATCAGAGAAAAGTTTAGAGGATCATTAGCGCGACTAACCGACGTGAGTGAAGAAACATGTAGAATACTCTGGGCATCTTGAACGGAATAAAATTCTAACATAATACCGAGAGCATCTAGTTTGTGGATATGAACTTATCGGGTCAAATCGGGGTATGGCATACTGACCGGAGAGATACTGTAAGTCTGACTCAGAAAACCCGAAAAATTCAATGGCGAAACGAGATGCATCTGGTGAGCTAGGTTTATGTGACGGCGGAGTCGGAAGCGAAGCAGATGGCGGAGATGCTGATATCCGAGCATCTAGTGAGGGGGAATGAGGTCCTTCAGCTACACGTTGTGCCAAGATAAAGCACGCGGCTGCGATGATACGAGGAGGGAAGAAAATGCAGAGTGGAGTGCGGTATCTGCTGGTGTGCATGGACAGTAAACCTATAATCGATGAGAAAAAACATACGAATCATGGGCCAAGCTCCATGCATAATCTTGAACACGAGTACTCGCTTGCTGCGTATCAAAGAGGTCTACTAGGACGACATGCGGGCTGGTGGTCAGGAAATCGAAACAGAGTGCTTCCAGAAGTGCTTCTTCGGTGAGAAGAATTGCTGTCTGTTGCTGTTCGACTTCCTAGGAGGCATATGAGGAGAATTAAGCAGCTTGGATGGAGAGACATGCTTGCCACACTCTCAGCTGGTATGTGCGAAACATCCGTTCCAGTTATCTTGGACTGACACACTCTTGCGACGTCACGCAGCTTCCTGCCACATTCCTCAGTCTTGGTCGCCAAAAATATGCAGGCAGCAGCAACGTCCTATTGGAATGTCGGTATGAATACGGGAGGATGGGTAAGAAGGGTGACTACTTGTCTGTGATAATCTTCCATGGAAAACCTCATGAAAAACCGATGGAACCAAGTTGCTGCGGTAAACATTGCGGAAGAAGGCCTGTTGGATGTGCAATGCGAGGAGCGGTGAGATTGGAGAGCAAAAGAGTGCAACGAGGATTGCTAACAGTCCGAGGGACGAACCCAACCGAAACAAGAACTCGACACCCCTAGCACGATCATACAGTTCTTTTCCGACCGTATATCCGGAAGTAGCTACGCTTGGTGTGTGTCTGAGTGCATCGATAGGGAACAACCACTGTGGAGGGACCGAATATTCGTTGGGAGGAGCTACCATGTTAGTTGGCGAGTAGCGTCAGACCTAATGATCACGTAATCCATCCCTAGGAACACTCATTGGTTCTCTACGCGTCTTGGCTTGGGCATGTCAACCGGCTTCCCTGTCCGGTGGTGAGAGTTGCGACAACCGCCAGCTCAACCGAAGCTTGCTCATGTTAACTTAGACCCGCGGATCTGATATTTCCGCTTTGATACGTGCCTCGTGCACTCCCATCAATCAACGAGTATCGCGCCAGCGAGCAACATTTCATGCGGTACAGCCGTCCTTTCGTCGTATTTTTTTCATTGCGTTCCACGTTATGTGTTTTGACACGAACGAGGCCACCTAAATTTGCCAATTGGCAGGGGGTAGCGGTTCTTGTAGTTGTTCCGTGCGTTCGTGGAGGTAAGTTTTACGAAATCATTACAACACAATGACATATTCGAAAGCCGACTCTTCTCGCTCGTTCGCATCCCTCCTCACCTAATCCCGTTCTTTCCAGCTTTGTAGGCACTCCTGGTGGCCCTGCATTTTATCTTCATCGTCCCCTGGTACAGTAGAGAGGAAATTTCTCTTGCTTTTCGTTCTAGGCACAAAACTTATATTCACAGTTGAGATCGTCTCAACTGATTGTGTCACGCTACCTCATCACTACCGCCGATCTATGACCTTAACCTCTTCCCCTCTCTTCACAGTGTGGACAAAAGCCGTCTATCTGGGGATCTGTATGCCACCCATCCACCGTCAGTGTTTATGACGCCGTGTCAAATTCGACCGTATACCCACAGTACTGCTCTGGAAACTGACGGCTAATGGTACAGTTAGCTTATCGTCTAGACGTTGTTGCATCAGATTCCTCACTATTGCCAGCACGTTTCGGTGCACGCAGGAGGGAGACAGATGTTTGGATGAATCGAGCTGAACTTGCAGTACCGATTGTCGCATTGAATCTGGTAGCGATGAGCAACAGTCATACTGAATGACTATGGCAAACCATCTCGTCAGGCTGTATGAAATATTCGTCAAAACTCTCAAGACGTGTGGAAGGAAACTATAGGCAAACCAGGTCGTAGACGTGTTCACATCTCTTGTAGGTATTCTGTACTCTGTGCCGAGTGTGCGTCAGCAGGGTCTCAAAGGTCCATTAGGTGCGTACTATCAGACCTTCTCCAGTGGCACATGTTGCGTGGAATCGTTAGCAGGGGATTTCTTGGGAGTGAGGGACCACCCAAACCCCAAACGCTTTTTAAGTAAATGCGGGGAAGGGGCAAAAAAAAAAAAAAATTGAGACAAGTCAAATCGTCACGATGTTGGTGTGCGTCACCGATTCGCATTGGTCCGTTCATTATACGTGAAGCGTCACTGAACTCAGCCAGTAGCATTAATGTGACAGCATGGTGCACGAGGAACCCGTTCGGTGCTCCTCGGGCAGTGTTATTTTCGCTCAATCTGTTGACGGACGGAAAGTTCTGTATTGTACATGTGAGGTAGAGAGAACCAAATTCCTAGTTGGGGAGTTCGTCAAAAAGTTAAAACTAAAAGAGCCAAAACAGTCTCCGTTGCGAGTGGTCCCGACCCGAATGCATCCGGCCCAGCGAGGCGAAATGATCTGGTGGAATACCGTCCACAATTCATCGTCGAGACGACGCACCGACGCTCCTGCAATTCTATCGCAATCAATCAGTACACGTCTCCGTCCACATTCTAATTTCTAAGGTCATATCCCAGCAGCAGAGCGGAATCCGATCCAATGGGACTTGCAATCCTTTGCTGTGGCAAACCTCGAGGTAACTCCATGACCTGGAATCTGTGGCAGCGAACGCCTCCGAGTCGCTTGGCTGATTTCGCGGTTAATCTCGAAAATCTCAGTTTTTGAAAACGAACTCTGATCAGTTTGATGAGCCAAAGCCCTGGGTTCTATAAGTTCTCTGAAATTGCCCGCAGGAAGCCGCATGGCCAAGTAAACGAGACGTCGCTAGACGATGTGTGGTTTTCCATTACTTTTCCTAAATTAACATCCGTTGGCGAGTAGAAAACTCATAAACATATGTGTAGCTGATCTCCGATCAAGATAGGTTATCATATACTTGATCGCACAAACAGAACACATTTAGTGTGACGTGAGTCCAAGAGACCACAGTGGAATGCGGTCATCCCGCAAACATTCCAACAAGGTACTGACTGACTCCTTCGGGAGTCAGGCTACCAACGTCAGAGAATACGAGCGTGATGAGATCAGGTCTGCGTGGGGTCAGAAGGTAGCCCGTGTTGGGGAAATTGATTGTTACCTTGTGTAATCTACGTCCGGATGGCATGCAATCTGCTCATGCGTCATTGTCCTCGGCAGTTCACGGGTCGATTTATTTTCATTTTTTGTTTCAATAGACGAGATCTTGCCTTGAGAACGGTTTGAGGAAGCGGATGACAAGGGGAATGCGAGGATGTTGGGATTGTGGGTCGGAAGATCGTACTGCGATAACGGAAATAGTCGATGAAACTTGTAGCTTAAGGAACAAGATAACGGTGGCGTCAACATGAGTCATATGAATGAGAACGACGGCGCTAACCTCTCTGCAAGAGCATAAAACGGAATATTGGCAGCTTTTGCGATGATGGCTATTTGATTGCTGCCGACAGCATTGATCAAGCCGCCACTTTCAACTACGGCTTCTGAGCCAACAAGAACGAAATCAACTTTATCCATGACATATGATATTGCCGAGTCGAGCACGATCGTGCAAGGGATGCCGGCCGCAGTCAGTTCATCGAACGTTTGGAGACTGAAAGGTCGTGTGAGCGAGTTGGAAATACTGAAGCCGAGATGGCAGGGATAGATCTAACCCGAGGCCACGAGGTCTTGCTTCTGTGACGTAGACAGAAATCCGCTTCTTCTCGTGCGCACGGAGGAGGGTTTTCATGACTACTCTGGAATAGGAATGAGTGAGAATCTTGGGTTAGATGTGAGTGCAAGGGAGGCGGTGAAACACGCGGAACTCTCACGATCGAGTCATCCTTGATGAATCCGAGGGCAAGTTCAGCTATCTTTTGGCGATAAGTAAGGGCTTCTGTGGCGTATTTCCTGCCTTGCTTGACGAGTTCTGTCTTGAGGTTGGAAAAACTCTATAACGGAGGTGTAGAAATGTTGGATTCGAAGCGGGTCCACTCACATCGGAGTCGTGTGGAAATAGAGTGACAAAGGCGATGAAAAGCTCGCAGCCCGCGTTGAGGCTGATGGGATTGGGTGAACGTTGGCTGAGAATACTGGCCCCATCATTGAGCGCTTTTACGAGCTCAAACATGGTGCCGGCTGGGAAGGGGTGTCATTTAGGAACAGGACCGAAATTCGATGGAGAAGATACCATCGGACCGCTCGACAAGCTCGGTCAGGGTCAATATCGCTGCGAGAGGAGTAGATAACTAAGTTAGTTGGGTTGAGTGTACGTTACCGGTGTAAAAGAGGACAAAGACTTGCCTCCTTGTTGGCGAGGAGGGCCCGGTACGTTGCCCATATGTCAAACTTTGGGTCTTGGTTTGACATGGTGATATGAGGGTATGATAATGTCACGTGCCATGACGTGTTTTCGGATATGGATGTCGTTGTAGACGTTGTCAAGGGCGGAGACAAGGTATTTGCACGGATCTTTTCCCGATTTGAGGAGATTATGTGCTAAAAGTGGATAAAGTTAACCTAAAGTGGACACATTATGTCAGAAGTTGACCGAAAAAAGAAGGATAGCTGGTCACCGAAACACGTTGTACGTCCGGCGCGGGGTCGAAATGGCCATTTATGTGGTCGGGATCGCACCGCACCCGCCAATTATAGTGGTCTGACCCACGCCCGCCTGTCTCCCTCAAAAGGCCCCCTCTCCCACTTCTCCGCGTTCTCCTCCCCCTCCCCCTCCTCCCCCTCCTCCCCCTCCTCCCTCCCTCGTTCTCTGTTACCTCGCCCTCACACCTGGTAAAGGGCAGGCCATCGTCTTCTTCCTATAAATTCCATACTCTGCCTCAACCTGCTTCATCATCATGCAGACCCCTCCCTCCTCTACCGCCCAGGTCCATTTCTCTAGCGATGTCCGTAACATGGACAACTGGGCTCATCGCACAAGCATCCCCCTGACCACCGCAGAGGCGCTGGGCACAACATATGCCCGTGCTCACAAGTGGCTTCTCTCCCTAAAGTCACAGCTCATACAGCAGCATGGCTGGCAGGAATCTCTCCCTGCAGACCCCCGCATGCTCTTTTCAATCGAAGCTCCCTCCCCTTGGCGCTCCCCGAGTGGCCTCCCTCTTAGTCCAAAATTGAAGTTGCAGCTCCCTATGCACGCCTCCTCTTTCTTCTCCCCCGAGAGACGCGTTCAATGGCAGATGGTCTTCCACGGCGACGTGTTCGCAACGCAGCGGCTCATCGTCCAACCCGTCAGTGACATCCTGAACCTCATTCAATGTCTCCTCACTGGTCTTGTCACCCTCGTCTACGAGGAACAGCTTCCTCAGGGGGTATACACCACCACCCGCGGTCTGCCTTCCGTCCAGTGGATCAACGCCAACCAATCTGCTCTTCTCGAGGTCTTTGGGCATCCTCACTTTAAGCAGCTCTGGAAAGCGTCCAACGACCGCACAACGTCTTTCAAAGTCGATTTTGAACCCCGGAGACACTGAGCGGGCCTATTCCCTGGTTGGACTCGTCATGACGCTCCCCAGCGAATCGGCCTCGGGCTGGCATCCCGCTGGAACGATTTTACGAGCTGCAGTCGGCGTCACCTTGCCCTCGTCTATCGTGTTTGCCCAACGCACTCTCAGCATCTGTGATCCGCCACCTTCTTTTTCTAAACCATTTCGAGCATTGCTGTCACATAACCGCCTCATTACGCATCCCTTGCATAATTTTGAATCCGAGTAGATGATCACTCCCAATTATCGCTATGACACTAATCCACTTTATTCATTCAGTAGCTCTATTTGCACCGGTTTAATGATTCTAGCATAACATTCATTCCCAGTACGTAGTGTCCCCAGATAACCCTCATGAATTCTGCGATCCTTGCAATGACAGTTACTCTCATTAGACGTCCCCTCGACCCTGGTAAGCGACAAATCCTGTGCACAAGCACAATAAATGTGAGCGGACATGATGGCACGGCGTATGTCAGTCTTGCGATCGATACATACCCTACGACCACTGGGCCATCTGCAGACGGCGGTCCTTCGACGGTGTCAAGAGAACACGCATGATGCGCGCGGCTCACGGGACAAGATCACGTGAATTTCCCACACCCCGATTCATAGCCCTATCCGAGTCACGAGTCACTAGATCTCCAACTACTCTCGCTTGATGAGTTCACAGTCGGTCGTACTGTGCCAGAGCACAAATTGTCCTCAAGGAAACCCTCCATCTCGACTAGAATGTCCCACATGCAACAAGTACGTCCACAACGATCTACTTGACTGTCCACACCGACCCGATCTAGACTTGGCATTCGAGGCTCCTTCTTTTGTGGCCAGGAGTGCTTCAAATCAAATTGTGAGCATGTCGGTCCAATTTCAGATGCCTCCGGGCTGATCAGTTCTTGCAGGGGTACATCATTTCGCTGTCCGTAGTAGTGCACTATACTGACCAACCTCGACAGAAAACACATAAAGTCATCCATGATTTGGCACGCGGCCCTGCTCCAGGTAAACTTCGTCCCTCACCTCGCCGTACCTAGTTCACACCTCCGTATAGATGGCACGTTTAATCCATTCCCCAGCTACGCTTACTCTGGGACCCTTCGACCTGTGTATCCGCTTTCACCGAAACGTCAAGTTCCCGACCATATACCACGACCGGACTACGCCGAGCGCGACGACGGTGAGCCTACTGCAATCATACAACCCATCACTAAGCATGTCTTCGCTTAGGAGTCCCCATCTCCGAAATGCGCACGTTGGGACATCCTCCGCGGATCCTCAGTCCAGATGAAATAGAGAAAATGCGCACTGCATGTCGTGTAAGTACCATTTTTTCTTGGTCCTCAATGCAGTTTTCCCATGTCTTGACGCCTCCAAGTTGGGTCGGGAAGTGCTCGACCTTGCTGCATCCCACGTGCGCCTAGGAATCACTACGGATGAAATTGATGCAATTGTCCATCAAGCTATCATTGATCGGAATGCATATCCGTCTCCACTTGGTTATCGTAAATTCCCAAAATCCGTTTGCACGTACGCGATCTATTTGTCTCTTGTAAGAATTACTCTCAAAGCGGTTCAAGATCTGTCAATGAGGTTATTTGCCACGGTATTCCGGATCAACGAAAACTGAGGGACGGTGATATCATCAATCTTGGTCGATCCACCTACTTTTCTTGGTCGCTGCCTTTGCTAAATTGGTCCTACAGACATATCGCTTTATTATCAAGGTAATTATCAGAGTCCTCGACTTCATCACATCTTATCGTTGCCGCTTAGGTTTTCACAGCGACCTCAATGCTACATACCCCGTCGGAACCGTCGACGAAGATTCAGCGAAACTGATTCGAACGACGCGCGAGTGCTTGGACGCGTCGATAAGAGTATGCAAACCAGGGGCGCTGTTTCGTGATATCGGGAAAACTATGTCAGTCGTCCTTGTAGGTGTCTTTAGATTCCTGACCTCGGAACAGTGAACCAATTGCAAGAGCCAACAACTGTGCAGTGGTCCGCACTTACACCGGACACGGTGTCAATAACCTGTTTCACACTGCCCCCAATATCCCTCATTATGCCAAAAACAAAGCAGTTGGGACCATGAAACCTGGGATGGTGAGCTGACTGTCTACCGTGTTCCAAAGTTGCTTCTTGGTTGACCATGGACCCCGCCGCCAGTGTTTTACCATCGAGCCCGTAAGCCATTGACCTTTCTCACGGACGATTGCGATTTACCCACGAGTATACAGATGATCAACCTGGGTACCAATTGGGACAACCAACATTGGGATGACACCTGGACTGCAACTACCATTGATGGCAAACGGAGTGCACAGTTTGAAGAAACCTTGCTGTGCGTCGCCTTTCCCTGTCTCAAGCCTTGCACTTATGGTTTGCGATAGCATCACCGAAACTGGGGTGGAGGTGCTCACGGCAGGAAAGGACTTTGTTCTTTAAAGTCCAGTCACATACGACGTACCCTACATGCGAATACAATGCGGTGGTATGGTGCACACTTCTCCCGGGGGCCACTCCGGCTTCAGATTCTTCTCAGCGATTAGCAAGGCACATCAAAGCATAACCACCGATCCTTTATCTGTATATATTCTTATCCGTTTCTCCCCACCCTGTTTACGCCAGGGCGTCGTTGGCCGCTGACAATGTTCTCGGTAAATACAACTAGCACTTTAGACACGTTACCCGATCGCGCGTCTCTTTTGCTTTCGCACATCATCGTTTCCCCGACATCACCCCTGCAGCGGTTTCGAAGCCCAAACACATGTCCGATTCTGAGCTTTATCTCCTCGTCGAAAAGTGTGGCGCTTCGCGAGGGAAGCCCATCTATGTGATCACGAAGCATATCCCGTTAGTAATTGGTGCCTCATCCCTGTTCTTTTTTTTTTTTTTACAGTCGTTCCTTTCCCCATCAGCGCGACTGATACGTATCCCAGTCGGACGGTATGTTGTCGACCTTGTTCAAACGGTATGTCAGACACGCAAGTTGACTGGCACAAAGAGAGAGATCAGGTGTATGGACCTGGGCGCCGAAGTGCTCGGCTCTTTCAAAGCCAAGCCGGATGGGTGCACTCAAATACAAGTGAGTTCGTGCGTTCGAGGAGTGATGTATATTTCAATTCGTGTCATGGGCAGTTCTTCAACGAAGCATCAGGACATCTCAAGTAAGCGCTTTTTCAAACAGTGGACATTTTGACTCGAGTTGAGAATGGAAACCGTAAGATGCACCAACCCCGAATGCAGCACAGAGTTCTCCAAGGCAAGACTCCAAGACAATGCCTACATTCAAATCCAAGGTCTGCCGGCCTGACTAACCACATTCTTTCATTCACTGGAAGCAAGACCTGGTGTCGCAAACGGATGGATTTCACAACGTATATATGAACAAATCATACGGTCGATACAGGCTCGAATACATATAACCATAACAGAATGTTCAGGTGCGATCGTGCCTACTGATCTCCTGATTCAGGCCCACCGTTGCATTCGGGAATGTCTCTTGCCTGTCAACGGTCGCTATACGTTCAACAGGTACAAGATCGGAGAGGCTCTGTTTACGCTGTCGAGGACGCATTTGCAACGTGGGGCTATCTGCAGACGCTTGTATGCCTGATGAGGTGCTTGATGATGATCCAGCCTGGTTGGCAGTCGTCATGCGAAGTCGCTGAAGGTCAGCGTAAGAGCCTTGTCGACTACGGGTCTTGCTTCGAGATGCATCCTCGTAGGCAGGAAGATAACTAATCACATCATCATAGTCACCATGATCCTCTTCGTCGGACTCATCCAGCGCGGGTGTTCCTGGTCTGCTGAGATCGTGACAAGGTGTATTCCCTCCCCATGCGCTGGTGCCGTGCTTGGCGGTCCGACTCCAACCGAAGAGGCGTTCGTCAATCCATGTCTTACCAAACATCGTCGAGCAATTTTCCAGGCAGTGATAGTGCTTACTTACCATAGGATGGATAAGTAAATTTCCTTGCGCATCCACTTGACCCACGCTGCTCTTCCGTCGCCAAACCCCTGGGTCGGTGGACGGTGGAGCGCTTGCTGGCACCAAAATGCGGAACTGTACAGAATAAGAAACAGGCAGAACCACCACCAGCGAGAGCATACCTGATCAAATTCATCAAACAACTTCGGTCCGAATTCGTTGATCACATCTGCAACTTCGTTTGAAAGACGCAATCTCATGGCTTTCAAGTAATCAAGGTCCCGTTGCTGTCCGGGAATAAGGGCAACAATAAGAGGTCGAAGAGATCTAGAGCATACCCAATTAGATTGGTGGGCCTCGAGTCGGTGTTTACTTACTTGAAGACATCCATTCCAGCCTCGCCGAATTTGAGGGCAGCATAGTTCATGAAAGGAAGGGCGCAAATGACGAGGATTGGCGTCAACAACTGTAGCAGCAAAGAAGCATGCGCTTTCACAGCGATAACAGTTGCTAGGATTGCATAGAATGTGTATAGAACAGGAGCAACGCCCAAGGAGATCAGGATCTTCCAAGTCGCGAGAACATCCCGACCGGCAACCTTGACGACAGACGCAGCAAGGGCCTCTGCATCAATGCGGTTGAATGAATGACGATGTCAATGCCTTGTCACTTGGCTCACCTTTTGCCTTCTTTTTCGAGATGACGGAAGCTATCATGAACATCGGGCCATTCAGAATTACACCAGGCAGCGCCAATGTACTCCAGACTATCAACAAGGCAAGGCGATAGAGGAGGAGCCCAAGAGTTTTCCAACATGCCTTCTTCGCGCGGGGCACCTGAGGTTATCAGCGTAACAAAAAGCTGCTCGAAAAAAACGTGGGCAGAGCACACCTGGTGATCGCGGAGACCTAGGTCTCGTAACAACCGATTGTATTTCAACACATCCTTTCCGAGTTTCTGGACACGCGGTTCATCCTTGAAATGCGTATAACCCTCGAGGAAACGTCGATTTAGTTCAACTACTTGACCCAGCGTAAGATGTTGACCAGGGGTCTTGTAAAGTCGACGAACAGCTTGTATAAGCTGCGAGACGCGTCTCAACAGGAGAGGAGACGTAGAAGAAAAGAATCGTACCATGAGGGTGTCAAAGTCGGCGGCTCTGATGGTCACAGTCTTGAGACCGTCGTAGATCAAGTCGAGAAACTGGGAAACTGCCTCACGTTTGCGACTGCCCCCTTCCTTGAACATCTCGACCAGCTCTCCTGGCACGTCCAATGCGGTTCCGAATTCAACAACAGCGCGAGAACGGAAGCGATGGGCGTGGAAGTAATAAAGGCCGACTGGCACAATCTTGACTTTGACGTTTGGATCGTTGGCCATCGCTCCGAGGGCCATGATGGAGACACCGGCTTTGAGAGGAAGTAAATCAGTGCGGTCGTGACTTCCACCTAAAGTCGTGTCAATCGTCTGCAGTCATGCGAAGAATCACCATGATTGACCTTCAGGAAATATCCCGATGCAGCCCCCTTCTTTCAACCTTTCGTAGACTCCACGATACATCTCCTGTTGGTCAATGAAGGGTAGCCTCTTGAAAGCCAATCCATTTCGACCTTGTGCCTTGACTTCCGCCAGCTTCTCTCTGATGCGTGTTGTCCCTTTTCCGGTGTCACCTCCGAATTCTTTCTTAACTCTGAGTTCTGTGTCGGAGATGACTTGCACCACTTCGGCCATGGCTGAGTTGAGCGATTTTGAGAGCATAATTTGCATCTTTGGAGTAAACTCGGATTTGAAACGCGTTCCTTCCCCAATGACAAGACACGGATCGTCCGGGGACAACGAAACGAGGCCGGTTCCAGGCTTTCCTTCGTCAGCTGCTCTAGCTACAGGTACTGTGAAAAGACTGAGTCGTCCATCCGTGTCCTTTGGATGCGAGATACTTACTACTATCCATCTGGCGAGCAAAGAAGCCAACGGCTTTGCGCTGCAAGCTCTTGGCAGCTGTCAAAAATGCGACTCGACGTCGAGTTTCCCTGAACACTTCGAGAGTCATGAGAAGAGGATCGAGGAACTGAGGAGATGGTCGTGAGCACGAAAGGAGAGATGTCGTGGAGAGACATGCCTGGTTATGATGTGGTGCGCCGACGAAGATGACTGGGCCATCACGAGGGATGTTGTAGGCACCGCGGGGACGTATTTCTCTGAAGAATATCTGGGTGATTATTCTCCAGAACATGAGGGCGGCTTCGTAAGTCACTCTAGGCATCGTGCTAGCGTCACATCAAGTCGAAGAAGAGGTCGCGGGATCGTCGGTGATGCGGCGTGTCAGTGTCAACATGGCCAAATTCCCCAACCCCATGTACTTGTCCTGATTATTACTACGGTAAAGTGATAACTTGTACAACATGCCAGGCCACAAGAATGAGCGCGAGATCAACGTGTAAGATGTATCTGAGGAAACCTGTCATTCACCCGATGCACGCGGCTTGTGTGCACTGCCAGAAGAGCCATTACTCGCCACGCTTGCCCGCTTGTAGTGGAAGAGGTCATGTAGCTTGTGAAGTCTGTCCTCTCCAGGAGGTTCCGACGCTTGCAAGGGCGATCGAGGCGCACCCCCACTTTCCCGACTCACAGGCGAGCCTGGGTTCGTCTCGTTCCCAGTAGCTTCGAGTTCTGCCACCGAGTCATGAGCACATCATTTAGGGTGCACCAGATGTGACGTACTGGATAGGGTACTCGAAACAGCCACCGTCCTCTCCAAGTCTTCCGCAGCCCGGCTAGCTAGAGCACGGTTGATGTACTTCCGGAATGCAGGTCCAGTTGTTTCCAGAAGCTTCTCTACCTTGGGTCGTTTATGCGGATAGTTCTTCAGAAAATGGTGCAGTTCTGTGATGCCCTCCTTGTGCATCGCACCAGTCGTCTCACTAGAGATGTGATTGATGATGGTAATAAGCTGAGCATCTGGATCCGGTTCTTCTACAGGGGGTGAAAAGCCATTATGTGAAGATATGCTCGGACTCGTCCGGTGACTGGGTGAGGAGCGGCGATGGTTAGCAGAAGTCGATCCCGTCGGGGAGATGGGTCGACTAGAAGCAGCAGAATATGGCCGACTGATAGGATCCTGTGGGCTCCCGCTTGCCCTCGTTGGCGGGTCCGCGGGTTTTGAGACTGAGTTCAGAATACGGTACACGTAGGGGTACACGATAGTGGCGGACGGATCATCGAACGAAGCAGAAAGAATGTCGTAGGATTCATCTCCGTAGTGAGCTGTGTGCCGAGTTAGGAAACCACAATGGTGCGATAACATCAATTGTCACACAGACCAACCACATGCTGAATGATGACTTTGATGGTCCTCAACGGCATGTCACCGCAAGGGACCTTATTGGTTGCTCTCGCTCGCCATTCGTTGGGGGGGACAGATTGCAGAAAATGCTCCACGGCAGGAAGAAGTTCGACCGGATCCAATTTCTGGTCCTTGAGATCTTGAGGAATGTTCCGTGCAAGCTTCCATACACATTTGAGAACCAGTTCAGCAACGCGTGACTCTTTGGACTCCAGCAGAGTACCATTAGCAGGAAAGGGCTTGACGATTTGCAAGAGGAGGGCAAACAAGGAGCTTTGGATGTTTTTCAGCACGACAAACTAGAGCTAAAAGCAAACTGACCGAAAGATTGACATTTTCCGGCCCGTCGCAAATAGACGTAAAATAATCATGTTTATGAATCGCGATAAATCCTTGATCTTGGCAATGTTACTTTCGTCCGTCTCTAGGAGGCGTAGCGTGAGTTCTTCAAGCAGAGGCGTAAGAATTTCCACAGTCAACGACTCCGCCAAGAAGGTGTGGTCGCAGAAGGTATTAAGAGTTTGTATGAGGTGTTTGGCAAGCCGAAAATTTTCGTCGAGTAGCAATTCGTCGGGTCTCTCAAATACGTGGCTCATTTGCAACGAGATCGTCTCGATCAAGCCTTCGGTATGCTCTGCGAGGTCTCTGTATTCTGGTGAAGCGTGTCCGTCCTCGGGTTTTGTCATAAATATCTTTTGTATCTTCTTGAGTGCGTCAACGCTGCGTGATGGGTCACTACTAAGGATACTTGAGATCGTTATCGTGATGTCGTTCGCGATATTGGGGGCATCTTCATAAGGAGCCGAGTCTACCAAAGTCTCGGTGGTATCACTGGATGGAAGGGGGATTTCTATCATCCGGGTCCCATTTGTTCGAGCTACATATGGAAGTTCAGATGGCTCCTCAGCCGGTCGGATTGTAGCGTTGTTGGATGACACGAGTGCCGGGGGGCGAGTTACTGAACGGGGCTGTGCTAGGCGGGAAGGCAGCATGCTCTTGGGACGTAACCCGGAAGTCGATGTAACTGATGGAATTCCTGATGTCCCAGTTGAAGAGGGCGCGGGAAGACCAGAGTGATTAGATAGCTTGGAAGTTCCCCGAGGTGGAGAAGATGACTGGCCTGGGGCTGGGGAAACAGATCGTAACGACCGGCCAGGAGAACCAGGCCGTGTAATGCGAGATGTTGTGGAGGCAGCGGGACTTGCAGGTCGTGGTATTCCGCCCACTTTCCCAACAGACGGTGATTCTGCTCGCAGGCCAGCGTTTGCTAACCGAGCTAGTTGCGAAGGTGGTGCTGGAGTTTGGTGTTCCAGCTTGACAGGACTGCTTGGACCTGCTACACGCCGAAGACGCTCTTCGAGTTGTGTCTTGTCTTTGGGAGGAAGGGGTCCAACTAGGGTCCACACTTTCTCACCAACAAGCACATATGCCTCACTGTGGATGATGCGTTGACTGACATTCCATCTCGTAAGTACCAGTTGCTAACGTACCTGAGGACGGACAACGCTGACTTGCGGACAGCGGAGTCCTTGTCAGCAATCATCGAACCGACGACAGGGAACGCTTTGCTAGGCTGATTGCACGCGCCCATTCCATTCCGCTTCAGTAAGTTCGCAAGTTCGTCCAATGCACCTTGCCTTGTTTTTGCTACTTTAGCTTTCAGACCGTGTTCCAGCAACAAGTCGAAAACCCGGCTATACGCATAGACCTTTGGCAAGGATTGTACGATGTTCTGGACACGCACACGCATGGGCTCTCGTGCATCGCCAAGCTTGGAAAACAAAATTCGGTAATGTTCAAAAATCGGATGTTTTGACAAATACTCACCTTGTAGACAAATGTCGGGACGAAACACATTGCCTCGGAGTCTTCAAACTGAGCATCGATGCTGCGCAAAAAGGACACAAGTGCTTCTATGACATCCAGACATTTTGAGGCAAGATTTGACTGTGGTTCGTGAGCCTTGATAGAAACGTATTTCAATGCTACGTCAGAGCACGCCATGCCCACTGCGCGCATGTCGTCGACGGAAACACCATATTTATCATCTTCTGACGCGGCAGCCAAGAAAAACTCTTGCATGATGGTCAGTCCGGCGACATGATCATTGACCGCGTTGTGATCGTGACTGAAAAGCTGGCCAACTAATTCTTTAGACACGACAGGCTCCATTTGATGCTGCAATAATTCTGCAAGATCCTTGCGCGTGGGTCCGGCTTCATTGATCCATTTCTGAATATCCTTTGCCAACCTCGACCGCTTTGCTTCCATATTCATGCTACAGAAAGGAAGAGAAGCTAATGCGTTTGAGGTAGCGGACTTCACGGCAGGAGTAGCCACACCGGGTCGTTTCAATCCAACCCTGCCTGACACTTTGGTCGCATTTGAAGGTTCTTCGACAGTTTCCTCTCTCGATTCAGGTCGGGCTGTACCTTGTGGTAGCTTCCTTCTGACACCACTGGTTTTACTCGGAACTCCGGACGGTACGAGAGCTGCAGGTGGTGGAGACGATGGTGGCGTTGGAGAGCGTGCAGGTGGAGCAGTGCCGACCGAAGCCTTCAAAGCTGATTTAGCTGGTGGTGCAGGAGCCGGATGGGGAATTGCCGACTCCTTAGCAGCTTGAATAAGCGGGACAGCAGTTTTACGGGATGCTGGTTTGAGGGCATTCGTATGTGCCATGACCTTGTCGAACCCAACGAACATGATCAGGGACGGAAGGAGTGCTTGGGCGCCTTTCCTAACATCTGCGCTGCGGTCATCCAAGCAAGCAACTATTATGGCAGTCCAATTACTCAGGTCAAGTGAAGATGAAGGGGGGTTCTCCTTCAGATAATCGGAAATCCATGCCAAAAGTGATGCCCGTTGGGTAGGATTCGTCGCCTCAAGCGCAGTACCAAGGAAGTGG
The DNA here is from genome assembly GCA_038090295.1 of Boletus semigastroideus. NCBI lineage: Eukaryota > Fungi > Basidiomycota > Agaricomycetes > Boletales > Boletaceae > Boletus > Boletus semigastroideus. Next base: position 26,731 of record JBBPMK010000010.1, on the reverse strand, counting down.
ACCATGGAATCGATGCCCTCACAGGCATTCGCCATCGCTGTTAAGGATTGGATGGCAGCTGCTCTGATCGGTGCTTTCTGGTCGGAAAGTACCGTTGCCACTGGGACGACGAACAGTTTTGTGTACTTGTCGAAAGGCTTTCCCATGGCAATGGCAATGCGTGCGACAATATCGAGAGCGAGAGATTGGACTGCTTTGTTGGTGTCAGCTACTCGGGCCTTCAATACTTGCGCGATTTCGCCCATCGTCGGTTTGAGTCGCTTATTAGCACCTTGGTCCAGGATCGCCTGTAAATTTTCCAAAGCCTCTTTCTTGGTCTTCCACGCATCGTTCTTTGCGTCCGCGAGAATCGTGGTGCCCTTGAGTAAACCGTCAATCTCAACTCGGGGGAAAAGATCCTCCAATGGATCTGCGGCGCTTTTGCCTCCTGCGGCAGATGATGGACCCATCGAAGCAACATCAGCGGATGTTCGGCTTGGCTGTGGGGTGGGAGTGCCTTCAACCTTGTCAAACTCGCTCTGGATCGTCCCTTGAAGTTGTGGGTTGATATCCTCCAAAAAATCCTTGATTCCTGTGCATGATCCGACAAGTTCTGGTGGCGTGGAGCGTACGAAAGTAGTAAAAACCCACCTGCTCCCGCAAAAAGTTTCACTGTGACAAGGGCCTTGGTCGCGCTGGTGCGTACAGCAGCATTGGAGTTCTTCAAGGCGGTTTTGAGGAACTCGATCAGGTTACGAAGCGAGAGTCCAGCAATTCCAAATTCGAGGACTGCTGAATCCACCCAAGTCAGCGCATCAGCTAGCACCTTGGGGGCTTTCTGTTTGCCTAATGGTTCATACGCTAGATCGACCTGTCTAAGTGTTCGGTGACCGCATTCGATGGATTGCAAGTCGTACCTTGGTTCAGCACAAATTGTAAGGATGTTTTCTCGGCAAACAGTGTAAGAGCATCTCCTGCGGGCCTCTTCAACTTTGCGTCACCGAGTTTTTCACTCAGATGGCTAGTGGACAGCGCTACGCAAGATTTCCCGAAGGACGGACAGCGTTCGGCAAGGATACACAAAATACCGTATAGCTTGGCCGAAACCTATGTCAAGCAGTCGTTAGCGTGTTGTCGCCCAGGGTATGAAAGCGTGGGCATACTTGGAAGTTCTTTTCGTTCCACCCTTTCTTCGCAATCGCCCTCACCACGACCTCTGCATCTACGTCTTGTACCACCCCTTCAAGCCAAGCAGTCATCTCTTCACATGCCGCAAGCCTCGCTTTCCAATTCGCATCTCCGAGCCCCTCCATGACAGGGCCGGGTATGAGGTTAGCAGCAAGCGCTTCGGCATCCTCCGGAGTGTGCTTGTATTTGAATGTATCAAAGGCACCTGGTGCAGCCGGCGGAGGATGCTTTGCGCCCTTGGCAGCGGCAGAAGGTAGCGCTTTTTTCGCTGTAGCGACAGGGGCACTGGTCTTGGGAGTCCCATTAACAGATGCATCACCGTTAGCCTGCGCTGCCTTTTTACCCTGAAGTCGAGAATCAGCATCCAATCTTTGCAGCATCAAACACACGAACCAAAAGTCCTGCGGGTGGTTTCCCAACTGGTCTCCTTTGGGGCTCGTCCTGTAGGATCACGTTCTCGCTGGCTGGCGGTGGTGTTGGTGGTTCGGAGGTTGCCTCAGCTTTGGGCTTCACAAGTTTTTTCTTGGATGGTTCTTTCGCAACCGATGGCGCCTTGGGTGGCTTTCCAGATCCAACTTTGCACTTCACGGTGGCCTTCTCGTAGGCCTCCTTGACCTTTGCCTTTCGCACATCCGCTAACCCATCCATCAGAGCATTGAGCGGCCTTTCCCCGACCATCTTCATTAAAATCCCCAAACATGCAGCAGCCTCATTGCGAGCACCTTCGAAACTGTCTTCAAGGAGAACAGCGAGAGGATCCGTGAGTGATTTAATTTGAGCCGGTAGTACCGGACTCGACGACGTTGCAAGGCATCGAGCAAGGAACTTCAGAGTTCCTTCCTTGATTTGGGGGTTTTTGTTTCCTAGCGCTGGGAGCAAGTCGGGTATTATGTCAGGCAAGGACGTCTGCGAATTCACAGTTACGAAGGAATGTCAACTAAAAAATGCGGGAAATACTCACGGTCGAGAAGACGGCATCGAGAGCAGCGCCTATAGCATCTGTGACGTTGGCTTTTCTCTCCTTCAAACGCTCTAACATAGGAGGGACCACTACCTCCCTAAGTCTTCCGAACGGATCCATGAGTCCCTTGGCGAGTCCCTCCAAGACGTTGGCCGCCGTCATGACACAGTTGACGTTCGCATCTTTATGTACGCAAGTGGCCAGAGATTTTGCAAGCTCGGCCAGTTCTGGTGCATCCTGGATCCTAGGGGTGGCATTGACGAGTGTAAGCAGATCGTCCAGTCCTTCCTTGCGTTCTTTCCATTTTGAGGACGCAAGGTTGGCCCGTAAATTCGATGGGAACTTGGCCACCATGTCAACAGGCTCTGCGAAGGTGCGAGGATCGGGAAGATCCAATTCTGCTGAAACAGATTGAGCGACAAGGTAAATCCATGCTGTGATGCTTACCTTCGGCTGCATCGGCATTCGCGTCGTTGCCATCTGCGGCAGCGTCAACACGAGCTTCGGCCGCTCGTTGATGTTCCCTTGTCAATCGTTCGGCCTTGAGCGTCCCTTTTCCTCTACCCTCTTTCTCCATACACTCAAACGTCTCTTGTAGCTCTTTGACTTGCACAGGCTTGAGCTCGGCTAGCCATGAATCGATCGCCGGTCCAATGCACTGATATAATGTATGGGTGAGTTGTGTACCCTCGGTACGGACGTTCTTGTCTGCATGAGCAAAAATCTTGGGTATTGCTTTTAGAACTGGGGCGGGTGGCGTGACCTGCGCCCCGAAAGCTCTGTAGACTGGTTGACGCATGACAATATGGCATCTGTCAACTACTTACCGAAGGACCTCCTTGAGCGCAAAAACGCTGGCTGCAACTGTCTTTGGTTGCTTCGCCGTGAGGCCCGGGATGATATTCGTCTGCGGGGAGGTGAACGTGATCAGAATGATTATTCCAAACGTGACTGACCGAAAGTCGATCACACGCACCACCACCCCTGCGCCAGAGTTCTCAACCTCGACGTATTGCAAAATGAGTTCTACCGCTTGATTCTTTGTCCCTGCCCTGGCAGAACCAAGGCACTTGTCAACCAAAGCGGGCACGACCGCGTCTCTGGTTTTGGCAGCGGTCTCGCCTGCGAACTTGACCAATGCTACGAGACATTCTACGCCCTTCTCTTGTGCAACAGCGTTTGAATCTGTTGCTATCTTCTTGAGAAGATCGGGGTTGGATATGTATGGCTTGAACGCTGGGTCTGAATCAGACGCAGTTGTTTGGAAGATCTTGACGAGGGACTCATAGGCATTTACACGGGCTTTCCAGTTTTTGTGAGCGAGCCTTTCAGAGACTGACAGCGACGAAAAGTCTTCTTCCTGAGGTGGAGGCCCGTCCATACCCAGGGCAAGTTTAAAAGTCAAAAGTTCAACAACTAGAGTTGCACTTCGAACCGATAACCCTTAGACGCTAATTACGTAATCAAAATAAACAGCACGTGACTATTGCGCAACCAAAGACAGACCAACGTCCACGACAAGATCCCAAACCTCCTGTGCCTCCTCATCCAGCGTGCTCTCCTCGAAGTTCCGCATTGTCGAAACAGTGTCGTTATATCGCTCAAGGGCAACTTCTTCTTCCACTTTCATCCCAAGGTTATGAAACGCTACCATTAGCAACCACTGAACCTCTGATGTTGCTTCAAACATCTCCAGAGTTGTGTAATCAGCCTCTGCCATACGGAGATGCGGTAATGCATCCCGAAGTCCCGCTTCTATGGACGGACGAAAGCTCCGCTAAAGCTACTGCTGGGAGTCAAATGTGCTCTCACCTTTTGAATCTGCAGAGGCGATGTTACATCTCGCCAACGTATGGCAAGCAAATGCACGTTGCTCTAATTCGTGACCAGTCAAAACCTGTGGCATGGGTCAGATATATTTGGGCTGTGATTCGAGAATGACCTGTAATCTGACTTGAGGTAGTATCTCCTCCAACAAGCGTTGAGAGTGCTTGGTCATCCCAAACTCAAGGCCAATGTCCGCGAGAAGGATGGTGCCAACTCTATACAAGGGATATCTACCTTGAAATTCGGAATGCCACAGCGATTGAAGAAGTGGTTGAATTGCTGTGACAGCCTGTCCCCGTCGCTAGCAGTGGAATGAAAGTAAACAACACTTCCTCGAATATGTGCTTGTCGCATACACGGGCATGCATCACCTGGTGCAATTCACTACTGATAGGGGGGAGCTGAGTTGTGCTGTCGTCAAAGAAATACTCTTTTGAAACAAACGTCGATGACGTGGGCTGGCGGGGCAAGAGAAAGTCACGGAAGAATCTGCGCTGATTCCTACGTGGATAACATTCGGCAACAAAAATTTGACGCAGCAGATTCAAAATCAAGAACCCACTCACCTCCGACTGCTCCTCAAAGCCAATATATGCCAGATCATGATCGCCCACTCTTGATATTGGTCGAGTGAGAGACCCCGCCATGTCTCCGTATGAAGGAGTAGCGCCAAAGCAATTTGATACGACCCAGCTCTGGCTAGCTGTTCGAGAACATATGAAATATGGTAAGGAACAGCATCGTACTGCGTACACCCAACTGACCCTGTAAGCCCGATTGAATGCAACATTGATATGATTGGGGTCACTGTCTCCAGTTTTGGCGAATGCCAGGACAAATGATTCTTCCGCAGTCGCAAGATCACAGCATCCTGGTTAATTGACACAGTCAACGAAATGTTTGCGAATCGTCAAGACATACCCAGTGTGTTCCACAAGACAGCCTGCATGGCATGTTGCCCAAGTAACTCTCGTTCGCAAGGGGCCACTTTCTTGAGGTCAACCCAGTGGTCGTAGAGTCCGATAGCCTGTACAAGTTTTTCAAAAGAGAGTGTCAGAGGTTGACCCTGCAATCGACATTGATCAATTGATCGGCCAATAAGGCACGCGGAAATCGTACAGTCTGCGGTTGCAGGAGCTTGGCGACATCAAAAAGGACCTCGGAGGGATGCAGGTCTGGCTGGATTTCATTCAACAGAGGATTTTCATTTGGGGATAAATTTGGAGGCAAGCGATGCACCATGCTGTTTTTAGATCATACAAGCGATCAACACCTACAACAAATGGAGTGGATCGAACCAACCTGATGCAATGCTGTAGCGTGACACGATCCCCACTGGTCCTTGCAACTGCGATTGCCTCCTGTAAAAGCTGAAAACGCATATGTTGAATCTAGAAAACAGGATTCTCGAGACAACCACGGACCTCGCGAGCTGCAGGATATTCTTTGCGAACGTAATGCATACGCACGAGATTGAAGAGTGCATGTTGACGTAGTCCTCTACGAATAGTTCTCGCATGTTAGATGGTGCAGGAAGGAACCGGTACGTACGAATCATTATGATCATGGAAACGTTGTTCAAAATACCGTCGTAAATTTTCTGGCCCAATGACGTCGTCACCGGTCGAGCGACCTTTCTCCCAGCTGAGGAAAGGGTGAATATACCGAAGGAAAGGACGTGCAAACACTAAATCCTACAGCTCCCATGGTTCCGAGCGAGCGGACGACTTTAACTCGACGTTCGTTTTGAAGATCCATACATCTCCTGTGAGCGGATCTTTTTCCACAGGACTGTAACCAGCCTGATGGTCTCCTCCATACCATGCTTGATAGTCACTTTGTAGTCGCATGACCGCATAAAACGAGAGCTTGATAAAGCTGACGAAACAGCGACGACAAAAGTAACCAAAGATTGAACGGCGGGCCTGGCTGGCCCATTTGAATCGATGCTGCGGAGAGAACTTGGAACGCGTACCAGGATACTGGACTAATACCAATCGATGTTGAGTGGATAACCTCGAAGAAGCGTCAGTCGTGTACATACCTCTTCATCGGTCCTTTCTACGAAGATGTAAGGGGTACCTATAAGACAGCTGGATCATTGGCGGGTTTGGTCTGTGCACGCGACGAACTGTGAAAAAAGTTGGTCAACTGATCTGCGCTCGTGAGTTGGCTTGGCTGGGGGCTCTTGATCAGAGAACTGAAGACAGGAAACAGCTTTGTCTTACCACCGCGTCGAAAGCCAGTAAGAGGTTTCGAACGTTGGGAAACTCGGTGTCGGGTGCAGAACGTAGAATCGAAACGACCTCTTGGTGTGTTCTCGGTTGTACGACCTGGTTGAGTGAGAAGGGTTTGCGACCGAGCATGAAGACGCGTCTACCTCGGAGACTTCGAACAACAAAAAGCGATAGATAAACAACAAAAAGTTGGGCGGAAGATTTCCGTGGAATTCTTTGAAAACAAGAAGGAATATGGCGATAAGATCGATGTGGTGTGGACGAAGGACATGGTGGACGGGAGGTGGAGTTCCTGGCCGGTGGTCCATTGCCAGCTGGTAGTCAAGCGAGCAGGGACATATTGATGCTCGCAACGTGGGAAATACCTTCCTCTTTCACTCCATCATAGATCATAGAGATGACAATGACATCAAAGAAAAGGACGGCGGCAGCATCCAGACCGGTAAATATCTTTGCGCGTTCGTCCAGGGACCGTCGTTCACTGTCTGCACCAGCGTCCAGCGAAAAAGCAAAAGGTAATACCAGACCAATCATCCAAGCACGGACGCAAAAAAAGTTATGCAAGGGAGTACATCGCAATTCCAGACCAAGATGTACACCAAGACGATCTATCCGAACTTGACGAAGCCTTGTTGGACGAGTTTGGCGACTCTGTCCACTTCCTCGCAGAGCTGGATCAGCATGGCATAGCGAGGTATCTCTTACCCGCGACCACATCCCGCACTGCTAACGATGCACCCAGGAGCAAAAAGGAGACCGAACGCCTCCGCCAACTCTCTAAACCCGTCCGCACACCTAGAATCGACGATCTCCCTTCTGTTGATTCTCATGACGAGGACGCGGAATCTTGGGACACCGACATTGGGGACTCTGACGTAGATACACAGTCTGACCGTGATCAAGGGGAACGACCTTCATCTTCACCCAGACTGGAGTCCGATACCGAGATGCCGTATGAACGCGTCCCGCGACTTCACAAACTGCCGGAACCGGTAACGCGTCGAAACATACCTGGGCTTCCAATCAAGCTCTCTGACGGTCGAATCCAAGCTTCAGAAAAGGTGACCATCGTACCAACCGGAATTGACGACGATCAAGATATCGAAGACTCTTTCATTTCTCCGTCACCGCCAACTGTGCTCGCACCGGTGGAAGATGTAACGACCGGTGCTCGCTTCGGCCGACTTGCAGTTGCAGACGTGATTGGGAACAGCTCACGCAAAGCTAGGATTCAGGGAGCAAAAGACCAGATAGCTAGCATCTGTCAAGATATAATCGCAGACCCTGAAAACAGTGTCCGTTTCCCTCTAAATCGATTCTATTTCGTCTCATCGTCTCATTCGATTTCTTAGCTTGGCTTACTTCGTCGCCTGCACACCTTTTCCCTCGAGAAAATCGCAACTCCTACACATACGGAACCAATCAGAAACGACGTTGCGATACGCAAGCTAGCTATCCTTTCACAGCTCGCGGTGTTCAAAGACGTCGTTCCTGGATATCAGATACGAACACTGACGGACAAAGAAAAGGCGGAAAAAGTCAGTCAGATGGTCGCTCGGACACGTGAATGGGAGCAAGGCCTTGTACTCGTGTATCAAACCTATCTCCGCGCTCTCGAAGCTGAAATCAAAGGTAACTGTCACTTTGCGCCGCCTCGTGTTGATGCTTTGACCTCCATGTGAAGTAAAAAGTGACTTGGCCGATGTTGCCCTCAAATGCATGTGCACCCTTGCCTCACACGTCACACATTTCAACTTTCGGACGAACCTTATGGCATGCATTGTGGCACGGCTGAGCAAAAAAACATGGGATGAGGTGCGTTTCTCCTGGCTCATCTTGAGAACCTAGATTGACCCCACTGTCAGTCATCTGATCTGTGTTTGGATACCCTGATCACTATCTTCAAAAACGATCTTACCGGCGTACCTTCCCTCGAAGCCGTGCAGTTGTTGAACCGCATGATCAAAGAAAGGCATTTCAATGTACATCAGAAGGTACTCACATGTCTCTTGCACCTGCGCCTCAAGAGCGAGCTGGGCGTGCGAGCTTCGAACACTAGGGTCGACAAAGAAGAGAAGACTAAAATGTATTCCAAGGGAAAGGCGGCGAATAGCAAGGTCAAAGGTAAATTGGCGGAGCAACCACACTTGAGCAAGAAGGCCAAGAAGGCTCTCAAAGAAAAGAAGGAAATCGAACGAGAGGTACGCGAGGCGGAAGCGGAAGTGGACAAAGAAGAGCGGGCCAGGATGGTAAGTGATGGAAAAGATGTTCTTCTTTGAATGCCCTGAGAGTGTGGTAAAGCATACGGAAACCCTGAAGCTTCTTTTTGTGCTCTACTTCCGAATACTGAAGAACCCTGGTCCGACACCTCTCTTGCCGGCAGCCCTGAGGGGTCTATCCAAATATGCGCATCTCGTCAACGTCGACTTCTTCAAGGATCTAATGCAGGTTCTCAAGAGTCTCATTATGCGAGAGTCTGACGAGATGGACTCAGACGCCCGGGAATCACGTTGCTTGGACCAGAGCACTGGTATCCGACATCGCTTGTTGTGTATCGTGACAGCATTTGAACTGTTATCTGGACAAGGTCTTTTTCTCGTCTGCGATTCTTTGTGAAATGCGTTTGACATGTTTTGAAATCAGGTGAAGCCCTGAATATCGATCTCAGCGACTTCGTTGATCACCTGTACGCCATTATCCTGCCAATCAGCGAGCTGCTAGAGATGGATGGGTCGTCGCTTTCTTCGGGGTCGCGAACAGCCCTGCAGCCGACTATCGCGGACATGTTGTTTCGGGCGCTGACAATTGTGTTCTCTCCGCGTACTGCGGGCAACACATTGCCCTGGCGATCTGCGGCTTTTTCCAAGCGCCTTCTCATAGCTTCGTTGAATTGGCCACCTGGTGTGGCGCTCCGCGCCCTGGATTTCGTTGAAAACTTGGTGATGCAGGAGCCGAAACTGGAAGCGTTATTATCCACCTACGATCGTCATGTGGATGGAGTGTATCTGCCAGAAGTAGACGATCCCCAGCTTTGCCATCCGTTCGGAACATCTTTCTTTGAATTGTTGCAATTACAACAACGCCACTTTGATTCTCGAATACGAGAATCAGCCCGTAGGCTCTCTAGTTATACCAGGACGTAACGATGATTAGAAGTACTATGGGTCCGCGATGACGTTACAGAATATCTACAGTAATTCATGCTGGAACGGAGGCTACAAAAACACAATGAGATGAACGAAGATGAAGATTAAATTGTTGACCAAAGGGACCCCAAAGTAGAAAAACAACAACAGTTCAAGGAAGACAATATCCAGAGTAAAAAATGATGCGAGCGTTCAATGGCGATGAATGTCCGAGCAGTGAGGACGGTCGTGAGAGTCATGAAAGCAAAGAAGGCATCATGAACGCCGTCGAGTAAGACGACGTGCCTGAGAGGGAGGTATCCGCGTTGATAGCTGACAAAGCATATGATAGAGACGGGTGGCCAGGGAGGGTGGCGCGGGGTATGCATTGCCCAGGCATATGGGTATAAGAGGGCAAAAGGGAGTCGGTATGATAAGCGGACTGTGGACTCGGTGTCCTTTCTGGGCGAGCGTGGTATTTTTGGATGCCGACAAGTTTTGCTGTGGGTATGGTGTCACAGTGCCCTCTATCCAGGTCGTAAAATATGACTGCAAGGACATGGTCATTTGCGATTATTTTTTGGACGATACAAGTCGGCGAAGCTGTGATGGACACGTGGTGAACACGAGGGTAGGGAGTATGTACGGAGAACTACTCACTGGAGTCTAGCCACCGACTGCGACTGAGCGGCGAGTCAGGGAGAAGGAGAGTCACGCTCTCCAGCTGCTCGTTTCCGGGCGAGCCTGCAGACATGAGGGAGCAGAGGTTGCTCTCTCTGGAGGAGCACTGTCCACGTATGAAAACGGCAGTCGAGCACCTGACGGTGGCAGAAGGCCGGAGGATGCATGTGACAGACCCTTGAAAGCCGTGTAGAGCTGGGAAGGCAGGTACGTCAATCGGGGGGAGATGTAGCTTGATTCTGAGAACTGCTTGGGACGGCTGTCCAAAGGGCTGTGTAGAGGATATGAGGGTATCTACAGGAAGTGAAAGAGAGGGCATGCCCTCTGCCCATAGGGAAAGTCTCGTCAATCCGATTGGGGAGGGGGATGGGTCAGCGGGGAAGAGGGAAGAGTCTGTGAATAGGAGGGGGGAATCGGATAGACAGGGTTGGTGTGAGGGCTCGGGAGAATAGTGTTGAGTGTAGTCCAAGGACTGATCGATGGCTGTGTAGGGGCCGCTCGGAGGGGAGTGAGTTGCCGAGGGCCGGCCAAAGTCACAGGTCCAATAGGACGAAAGTGGGGAGAGTCGGCGAGGATCCGAGCGATGTGAGTCGGAGGCAGAGATGGACCGGATACGACGAGCGTCATCATCGGAACGAGACGGACGGATCCCGTGTAGCTGGGGCAGTGTGAGGTCGGCAGTGGAGGTCGGGCTGGAACCGGCACAGGGGGGCCGGGGGAGACAAGAGGATGTAGCCGAAGCTGCTGAGCGATCGGAAGCCGGGGAGTGATCATCGAAGAGGCCGGCAGGGGTGAGGAGATGTGCGTCGGGAGAGTCCTCTGCCTTTACGGAGGGAAGGAGGGTTGTTTCGAGGAAAAGCTCCTCGCCACCCGCGACGAGATGGTATTCTGGGCGAGAGGAGTGAGAGGAGAGACGGAAGAGGGGAGATAATATACCTGGTTCGCCCTTCCACATATTACGGAGGACCTGTATGTGGCTCGCGACCTGTTTCTTTGAACGATCGACGCCGTTCTTGTGCAGGTAGTCGACGAGGAACTGGTTTCTCCAACGGCTGCGGCCACGGGAGTAGGTTGCCCAGGGTGATTCCCAGTACTCGCGGAGACCTAGCTATGGTGTGAGAATGGGATACGGGTGAGGGTGAAAGAGGACGGGCCTTGTACGAATATGCGCTCGATGTCCTCTGGCCAGACCTCACTGGAGCCATCCTTGAGGAGCTTTCTGTGCTTTCGCTGTGGAGTGAGGGACTTGGTTGGTGCGTCAGCTTCGTAGATGGCGGATATTCTGGGAGCACGCATTGTTTTGTTGAGGAGGGTCGCTGGAATGGAGAAGGAGGGGGGAGGAGGAGAGGGTTAAATACGAGAAAGGCTAAAGATCCGGAATGGGCATCTTGGACCCGTTGATTCGGTGCGCGTAATTGAAAATGCCCTGAGATGCCGATCGGGCGATTCGTGGGAAAAACGTACCTCACGTCACAAAATACCACGCGGAAATGGAAAGTGCACGCCACACAATCGGAGTGAGAGGGTGGGACAAATCGGGCAGATCAGATCTAAGCGCCGGGGCCCGACGTGCACGGGCCAGACCACGGCTATCGGCAGAGTCTGAGTACAAATAAATTACATCGCCGACTGAAAATTATGTCGGCCTCGGCATCCGAACAAACGGCGGGCATGGATCGCTGGCTGCGTGCACAGACCATCTCATATGACGACCGCGATCGGGTCATCGTCGACGTCGAGGCTGCTCTCGCCCGTTTCCATGCCCTCCGTCCAAAGTCGGACGTGTACAGTCAGTCTTGGCCCCACCCCCATTTTTTTTTTCGTGCCATCACTCACACACACCGCAGCCTACGACGACGGCCGCACTCAGCTCCTCATCTGTCTCCACGGACTCATCCAGATCTCGTTCAGGGGCTCGTCCTACAACATCCCCATCGCAGTCTGGCTTACGAGGGACTACCCTCGCAGCCCTCCCATCGCTTATGTCGTGCCCACCCCCGTCCTCTTCATTCGTCCCAGCAAATATGTCGATCTTAGCGGTCGATGTTCGATCGATTATATTCACGATTGGTCCAGAAAACCCGAGGTCCGTTGTCTCTCTCCCCTACCACCACTCCCAGATCTTCATCTTACCCCTCTAGCCCTGCAATCTCACAGGTCTCCTCCAAGCAATGCAGGATCATTTCTCACGTGCGCCCCCTCTTTACGCCAAACCAACCCCGCCCAGTCCCCTCCCCTTGTCCTCTCGCCACGATGATCGCCCAGCACTGCCACCTAAACCCATCTCATCATCACCGTCCACCCTCGGTTATCCACAAGTATGCCTATGTACATCTGCCTAACCCTACCCTCATTCATATTCCGTTATCTAGACCGACCTCTACAATCGTCCCCCGCCGCCACTCCCCCAACAACCACGTGCCCCTCCTAGACCGCCCCAATATCGCCAATCAATACCTGTTCCGCAGGGCTTGCATCCTACCGACGGAAATGTCTTGCGATCACCCACACAAAATTCTACGGTTCCTACCTCTCCCACCTCTCCTAATTACCGCCCATCAATGCTCCCGGACGCCCTGACAACAGTGCCCTTGCCAAATTCACAATCTCCGCCGGCCCATCTTCGTCCTCCCTCGGCCTTGTCCCAACCCACACCCCATTTATCCCACCCTCCGCCGTCTATACAACAAACCCCATCTCCGAATTTGCTCGACGACGAGTCCCCTGCACCACTGCCTCCTCCAGCTACAGCACCGCCACGTCCCCCCAATCCAGAACTGCTCCAGTTGCATGCCCATGTTCATGACAAGATTCGATCAGAGTTCTCTTCCCTTTCCCAGCTCGTTCGGTTGGAAACAGATCGGTTGCGTGCCCAGCAAACGGATCTTCTTGCCGGTGAACCTGCCATCCGTGATGAGATGGCCCGACTCGAGGCTGTGAGAGATGTTTGCCGTAACGTCGCAGCGAGGTTGAGGAGCACAATCGAACAAGCGGATCGCAACCTCGCAGAATTGCGCCGCAAGGGTGACCCAGAAGTAGATGAATTAGTCTGTTCCACGAGCATAGTCCACAACCAGCGAGTATCCCTTGTTACAGATTCGCCGTTCCAGTCTCCGCTGACCCACCCGCCGTGTCCTAGGCTCATCAATTTGGTAGCAGAAGACAATGCGATCGAGGATACCATTTACCATTTGCACAGGGCTCTCAACGCTGGGCGAATCGATCTAGAACGCTTTTTGAGGGTGGGGGCTATTCTTTCTCTTTGGTCACATGTCACCCTCATATCCCGTTCCGTCGCTTAGACGACCCGCGTGCTTGCAGAAGAACAATTCATGAAAAGGGCGCTCATCGAGAAGATCCAGGCGGGTATTCCGATGGGGATGAGCTTGCCCTAGTCATATTCGGGGTAACCAAACTTGACAAGATCCAGATGTTCATTCAAGATCACCTGGGGTGCTCGGCGTCGTACTTGCCAAATATGCCTTGTTCTGGACCACGCCGATTGACCGTCGAGCTCTATCTGGGGTTGACCCTCACTCTAGTGATATTTGTGGACGGCGCTGTGCTGCGGTTTCAAAACAAAGACATGCTTGTGTGATTGATTAGCGGTTGCAATTTGTTCCTGAGAGGGTGCGCCATCCCATTGGTGGAGTGGGCAGTGCCTTTGGCAATTGTTCCAAGCCCGGAACCGGATCTTCTACCCAGGTTCCGAGCTGGTAACCCTCTTACGGCCTATGTATCGGTTGGTTCATCGAACCACATTTATTACTTTTTTTCCACGACCGATAGAAGTTCACTAAACTTACAAAAAGAATACACATGATTAGTTCAAAGCAGAATGACAAACCGGGCTATCGCGACTAGAATGGGTCAAGGGGTTGTTGTCAATCTCTAAACGGATACCCGTCGTTTGTACCACAGCCAGATCAGCCGACGGAGCCTTCACCCTTTTCTGTCTTACTTTGGACCCTCTTTCGATACTCTTCTCCCCTGCCCGCCGTGCCTACCCATCTCCACACGCGGTGTTCATCACCACCATGTACCTCTTCCAGGTTGACCCTGACGTTCGCGTTGCCCTCTACAATGCGTTCCACCTGATCCCACAGCCTCTTTCTGGCGGATATTGAATGCTGCTCTTGCAAAATGAGATCACGTAGTTGCAGAGAAGGCAAGTACGGCTGAGGTGCCGTCACCGGATCCGTGTGGTGTGCAAGTTCTTGATTACGCAACGTGTCAAGTGCAATCTGAACAAGTTCCGCGACACGCTTGTTCTCAATTTGGCGTTGGGCGCGGTACCGTCGCAAGGTGTATAACAGGCTCGCACTGGCAAACAATACTAAAGGGTTGCGTCAGGACTGTTAATGAATGACGAGCATGTGGCTCCCTTTACCGAAAACAGTCACCCGCCATCGTAACCAAACCTCTCGGAGTTTCACTGTGAGCTTGCAATTCAGGGTTAAATTGGCAGTCTTGTGTGCCAGATAACGATGTCCTCTGAAGCAATTTAGACCATGTGACAGATAATTTGTGATCGCGAACTCACGACATATCCTCCCCAAATACAACACTACCCCACTCGACAAGTTGTTGCATGGCTTCGTTAAAGGTGTCATCAAATGTGCCCAGAAGATGTGGCTGCCGAACCAGAAATGAAATTTACCACTCTGTCGGTCAGCGACAAATCAACATACCGCGGTTTTCTTTTTCATCGTCTCTCGCAAGACCTCTACCCCCAGACCCCATTTTCTAGCTTCACCTCCTTCACTATCGGATATCGTCACCTGGCCTTCCTCAACGCCGGCACAGACTCTTCTTCCACGTTCCTGGCCAAGAAGCGCTTCGATTGCCTTACCCAACGCGCCAATATTCCTCTTTCGTTTCGGATCTTCAATGCAATGAGGTGGGAATGCCACAGGGCCTATCCCGGGTAACCCATTGGCAACCTCAGAAATGAAGTTCCAGACTAATTCGACAGGACCTGACGGGACGGTTCCGAAAGGTGACAACAACGCAAGAATGGGGTGCGGACGTAGTAGATATCCGCTATTGCATGTTACCGTATGCTGACTGCACGCTGCATATTCTGGACAAGGTGTGCATGCTGAGGGGTGTGGTAAGGGGATAAACGAAAGCAGTGGGCACAATGTTCCATCTTTGGCAGTGATGGCATTATGGAACCCGGATGGTATGTCCAGAAGGGTCCAATTCGCTCGAATGCATGGTTCCACCGCAGAAATATGAGCCTGTAATTCCTGCAAAGTTCGACTGCTATTCGTTCCTGCGTCGCAAAACCCAATTGACGCAGAGAGCTTCTTGTACTTGACGGTAATGGTTGAGAAAACAAGAAAACATATTGCAAACAGAAATATCATTAGATAAGACCCCGATTTCATGCGAGGCTCATGATGGTTAACGGTGGCGCTCGAGACGTGCTCAGTAGCACACGCTAGTTGCCCGTTCAGCTCAGATTCTTCAGGTTCGTCCTCCGGGACGTTTACCAGCGGTGTTGCTGTGCCGAAATCGCGGGCCGCGACTCCCGAACCCAAATCTTGACCGCGGGATTGTGGTGATTGTTCTGGCACCAAAGATGGGCTAGAGGGATGGCTCACGGGAACGAACGTCGTTCTCTTCCCGGGTGGCGACAATACGGATGGTTGGCGCAGGATATCCAATGGGAGTTGTGGCTCAAACTTGGACTGAGGCGGAGACCGCTGAGATGACGGGGGGAAGAACGGAGCTTTGACTGGAGATGATGGAGGTGACAGTTGGGGAGGCGCTGACATAGAGTGGCGAGACTTTTTGTGAGAAGTACTTTTGCGACTTGCTCTACGAACAGGTGATGGTTTATTTGGCGAGGATTCGGCACCGGACTGGAAAATGTTGTTGTCTTCCCAACCACTATCGTCTGCCAACTATGGATAGGAGGTTAATTCCATAGCTACGAAAAGGCCAAGTCACTGAACGTACCGATATTCGACGAGTCTGAAGATGTTCCTGGGTCTTGCGTCAGTGTTACTGCATTTAATGAAGAACAAACATAGTCATCTTTACCTCCTTTTTCGTGGTCTTCCGCGTTGGTGGTTCTTCTTCCGGTTCGCTTTCTTCTACGACCGCAGGTACATTGACACGGGCCTTCGTGGTTGGGATTCTTCCCAAGTCTGGCTGAGCAGATGAACGACGGCGCTTTGCCTATGAGCGGCATGAGCACGGAAAAGGAGGGGGCCCTCATTAAGCTTACAGGTTCCGGCCTTTGCCCGAGCTCATCCTCCTCTGGCGCACGAGAGAGTCGTCGCGAGGACCGCCTCGTAATCTGGAGCATGTTGAGCCAAACCATCAGGGGCAAAAATCGGCTACCTTGGTATCTGCATTGAGTGGTCGACCGGTCAAACCGTCTGTAATTCCATCATCGCTAGCAAGGCTATTCTCCCTCTTCAGCCTCTCTTTGCGAAACTTTACAGCCTTTGGTTTGATTTCGTCGAGGAATGACTGTACGAGCTTGGCTTTGGTGTAGGGTGTTGGATAACGGATCTGGTGATGAGTGAGGACTCCTAATAGCTGAGATACAGTCAAAGTGTTTGGATCAAAGTCATTGTCGAGGTAATCTCCCTGGTTGATGACTTGCGTTGCGGTCAAAGACCTCGACATCGTGGTCAACGTCGAGGAGACAACGTCGTATACGTCGCACGTCGCACTCCCTCCACACCACACCACGATCACGTGTAGACTATTCAAATTACGTAATATAATTGGAGTACATAATCACTGAATAGGTTTGATCCGTTCCGAGTCCCGACCGAGACATCCCGATCAGATGTGCCACAGTGCGCTTTCAGAGGACCATAAATGAGTGTATTTCAGCGCACCTGTTGACCGTAAATACAAAATTCAAGCTTCAAGGCTGGAACTTGTAACCCAAATATTCTTTCTACGATACAAACCTTGGTCGGAATGGTCCCGACGGTCCGAACCAGTTCCCACTGATCTAACACATTAATAGGTGTCAGAGTCAAAATTGCCAAGAGTAATCCCATGGCTTACCATCAAATTCCAGTACGCCCATGGAAATAAGTCCTGGAAAACCCCAGTCGAAGTCAATTGTATGGTCTTACTGGACATCTACGGTGCATACCCTCTTCAAATGGTAGAAGAGTCTGAACAGAAGTAATTAGCGTTACACTGAGATGGATCCCGATCAGAGGACTGGCCTTCTTGGTTGTTTCTGATCACCGAGGAAACCGGCAAACGTCTCTTTCGGCTCCAGTCCGTATTTGAACTCGGCTAGCATCAATTCACCGTATCCCGTGAGGAGCTGGAACAGCGTTTAAAACGAGGTCACAACCTAATCAAACGATGCGGACCGGACAGCTCGTATACCCGTCATAGGTGGCCTTTCCAACGTTCCCAGAGTCCATAATAGAGAACAGATTCTCCGTAAGGACGGGGACTTGCGATGTGATGGCTGCTACTGTCTTGCTGGTTGGCAAGGAGGAGCAATCCCCTACAGCAAAGATGTTGCTGCATTCGGGTTTTACATGTTGGAGTGTCGCAGGATTGACTTCTACCCATCCTGCAGCGTCAGCGACCGGAGAGTTTTTGATGAAATCCAGGGGTCCCATAGGTGGTGTCACGTGTAAGAGCGAGTATTCATGATCAACAGTTGTACCATCGGCCTTTTTGAAGGTTGCCTTGCGGTTTGGCACATCCACCGCAATGAGATTGTGTCCGAATTCACCGCAGACTCCCCTCTTGACTCGTAACACCTCCAGCGCTTCCGAATACTTCTTCACGCTGAACATTGCTGGCGTTCCCGTGATAAATGAGACGTTGACGTCATTGTCCCTCCCAGATTTTTTGAACCAATCCCAGGCCATCCACATTATTTTCTGGGGAGCTGAGAGAAACCTTGAGTAATGATCATACGCTCCTTGGAAGTATCGTCACCTCCAGCACACTTGATAATGCCTGCCGGTTGGGTGAATATCGCATGTCCATGCAGCAATGAATCAATGTTTTCCCAAGTCTTGTCACATGTGTCAAAGGAGTAAATGGATGATACCCCAGACGCAGGATCAACAAGTGCCTGAGACAAGCCTGCAATAGCATGCCAGTTGGTCTTTAAACCAGCAGCAATTACTAGCGCTTCGTACGTTATGGAGCGACCCGCTGAAGTTGTCACCGCTGACGTCGCGGGGGAGAACTTGGCCACGTTCTCTTTGATGTGTGCAATATGAGGCGGGAATAGTGATGCGAGGGGACGCCTGAAGTCATATTTGGAACGAAGTCCGGCACCCACAAGGGTCCTTCAAACAATAAGACACCAACTACTGCAGGTATCGAGATAGGCTTACCAACCCGGCTAAGGCGAAAGAGAATACATCAATGAGCTTAGACAGCGAGAGTCAGCCGTGTATCTTACTTGGTAATAATGGAACTGCGCCTCATCGAGAACAACAATGTCACCATGGTTCAAACGTTTGCCTGCCGCCAAAAAACGGTTGTAGATTTGATTTGCGACAGATAAACCTCCGGCGCCTACGCCATGCCTCAGATGATGAAATCGACAAATTTGAAAGGACATGCCTCCCCCGATGACGACGATCTTGAACTTATCCTTCGCAGCTGAACTTGCGAATCGGACATTTCGAGCCGCTTGCCGCGACAGCCGAGTGGATGTGTGAGCAGAAAACATCTTAAAAGAGCGGAAGAAGGTTGGGCGATATGTGACATCTTATCTGCATTCTGTTGATTGAGCCCGTGATAACATTAATCGCAAGAATGGCGAAATCCTGTCCTCACTTGTACCGTGAGAGACATCCAAGAACATTGAGATCCCAAGTCTTCCGTATCCTCTGGGGTCGAGAGATCTTCGGCTCGTTGTACGAGTGATTCTGGAACAACAGATGGAATGTATATGAGTCGTTCTCACTGTCAGAAAGAACATCGCAGCGCTACTCCTCAGAGTGTTAAAAGTCGAACTTCTTGGAGTTAAAGATGACAAACGTTCATGTCGTGAGCAACGAGTCGGAGCACTGTTCGTGTTGGAGATTTACATACTACGTCCGTCGGACTCTGCCTTGCGCTGTCTTTACCAACAACGTCCGAATCGTCTCATATAGTCATCGACTAATCTTGCTGGCATCTGACAAGAATGGCCAGTCAACCGGGTCAAGACGCCAAGTTCTTTCAGCGCGGAAAGATCGAGGTACGTCAGGTCCTTTGGTGTGTCGTGATCACCACACAACTGCTTTCACCCAGGAGTTCCGCGCCGAGCTTCAAGCTGCAGAAGCAAAGGACAAGAAATTTCAGAAAAGGAGGACGGTTCTCAAGAAGATCGTTGCCAACATAACGATGGGGAACGACAGTACGTGAATTACTGCGCACGAGTCTATAGTCCCTCAAACTTGAACGCATTCATTTATCAGTGTCGCCACTCTTTCACGACGTTGTCCAATGTATCGGCACCCCTCTTCTTGAGATAAAAAAGAGTATGTTCAACTATCCCGACGTCGAGTCTGCCGAAAGATTACCCGTGTCGCAGTGGTTTACCTGTACCTGGTCAGCTATGGTCGATCCAAGCCAGAACAAATACAGATCGTCATTCCGAGCTTTCTACAGGTACAACTGTGTATGTTTTGTTAAACACTGGCCCACATCTCGTTCCCAGGACTGTAACGATCGCAACCCACTCATCCGGGCACTTGCAATACGCACAATGGCGTACATACCCATCCCCGTAGTTACGGAAGCGCTCACTGAACAATTGCGACATTGTATCAAGGACCGCGACCCTTACGTGCGCAAGACAGCTGCGATCTGCGTCGCGAAACTCTACGTTGCCGATCCCAGGAAAGCGGAGCGGGCAGGATTTGTTGAACTGCTCAGAGATATGATGCTCGATACCAATGCAACAGTTGTCGCCAACGCCGTCGCAGCGCTCTCGGAGATTGGAGATCGCCAGGATGGTGTCATTTTCCGCCTGAATCTGACCATAGCAAACAAGCTCATCGCGGCGCTGGGCGAGAGTTCTGAGTGAGTTCACTCATGTTGTATTAAAAGATTTTGCTAATTCGAGAGCAAGATGGGGGCAGATATACATACTGGATTCTCTGTTGCGTTATGTCCCGGAGGAGCACGCTGACGCCGAATTGATGGCAGAAAGAGTGATTGTGCAGCTGCAACACGCGAACTCGGCTGTCGTTTTGACGACCATCAAAGTCCTTCTGTATCTCATGAATTACATGGAAAACCGGAAACTCATCGACTACATCTGCAGGAAGATGGGTCCACCCTTGGGTAATATAACGGCCTTTTCCAGTGTTATCAGGACTGACTGCTGCTGCCTGTAGTCACGCTACTGTCCTCCGGCCCGGAAGTTCAATACGTTGCACTGCGAAACATTTTGCTCATCATCCAACGTCGGCCTACAGTCCTGAAGAATGATGTTAAATCTTTCTTTTGCAAGTATAACGACCCGATATATGTCAAGTTGGCAAAATTAGAAATTATGTATCGACTGGCACGCGAAGAAAATGCAAGAGAAGTATTAGCAGAGCTCGAAGAGTAGGTGTATTTCTTTGTCCCGTGTGAAATCTTTAATTGTGAACCATAGGTACGCGTCAGAGGTGGATGTCGACTTTGTCCGCAAGGCTGTTCGATCAATAGGTCGTTTGGCCATCAAGGTTGAGGCAGCAGCGGACATGTGTATCCAATCACTTCTTACTCTGATCGAGACTAAGGTCACGTATGTCGTTCAAGAGGCTATTATTGTGACCAGAGACGTCTTCAGGCGTTACCCGGGCAAATATGAGGGCATCATCCCGACATTATGTGAAAATCTCGATGCCCTGGAGGAGCCTGAGGCCAAGGCAGCTATGGTGTGGATATTGGGCCAATTTTCGGACCGGATCGATAACGCCGACGAGCTTTTGGATGTTCTGGTGTACAAATTCCTAGACGAGACTGTTGAGGTGTGTGCGAGGTTTCAACAATGCTATTCTAGCTAAATGGCCGCAGGTTCAACTTGCACTTCTGACTGCCGTAGTCAAGCTCTTCATTTACAAGTCCTCTTCCGAGACGGCAAAAACGTTGGTTCACAAAGTTTTGAAGTGGGCCACCGAAGAAATAGATAATCCCGACCTACGGGACCGAGGATTCATGTACTGGAGAATGCTTGCAATGAACCCGACGATAGCTGGTGAAGTTGTCCTTGCAGAGAAACCACCCATTACAACAGATTCGGACCGAATGGACCGTGGTGCACTCGACCAGTTACTACTGCACACCGGAACACTTGGTAGTATTTATCACAAAAATCCAGAGGTCAGCACCAAAGTTTCGTTTACTTTGTCTGACGCATGATGCAGACCTTCATTCGAAATGCATCGGGAAGAGCGCTGGTGGACAGCCCTGCACTAAATGCCAATTCCAGAGCAGTCCTCGTTCCACTCGCACGCCCCCAACTCCCGACTGCAACCGTCGTTGTCGCCGGCCCAGGCCCTATAGAACCGCACAGCAAAAACCAACTCACTGGCTCGTCCTCTGATGCACCGAATTCAGCATCCAATATACCTCCTCAAAGTGCCAACGCACTTGGAGACAACGATCTACATCCCGTTTGGGATGATGGTCCCAGGGACGAATACACAGCAGCTGACGGGGATGGTGACGATGATGATATCGATGCAAAGCCGGTTGCGGATCCATACGCAAACCTAGATGGTGCGTTTGGAGGGTATCTGGCAGACCAGCCTCAACCCATGGTGAGGCACCAGAGGGGTAACAATGATTTGGATGACCTGTTGATTTAGTCGACTTGTATTTTACATACGCGCGGCAACAAATGGCCACTAACGTCAGCAGCTGGATTCTGGTCCAAGACATTCTACATAGTAACAACGAGCAGTCCCCTGAGCTCGATTGCGTGGTATTTACTGGACATGTTGATCGGATTATTGATGGTTATATCTGCTAGACGGAACCTTGCTCCCATTGTCGATCAAACCGATTTCGTGCAGATGGCGCATTCCATAGAAGGCGTGACGTTAACTGAGCATTAGGTGAATTTTGTCGGCAACAGCCGCAAGGGCGTTCTTGGTCCGTAGAGAATTGTAGTGCTGGAACTAAGGATTTAAATCGGGCGTGCAGAAATTTCGGAGGCACTTGCCTCTCCTAGACCATACATCCGACGATGGAAGCTGATGCGGACAATCTTCACATCCCGCGCAAGTTCATTACCGTCGGGCGTATGAGTCACCACAGACGGGGTACCTGCCTGTATGACCTGAATTGGTACATTATACGCCCGACTGAGTGCCAGGATCTCTGGCTCTCCACCCCAAGCAGCAGTATCCTTTATAACCGAACAATACTGTTCAAATTGATGTGCATCCATAAGCCCGCTATTCTCGGTCGCGCCAATACCATCTTCTCCGGAAATGGACGGCAGGAAAGGAAGGAAATCATCTGGATGTTGCGAGATATAACTAGAGGCAGCGACACGGACTGTTGCGTAATTTGCCTCGTTCGCTGGCAGGACATTAAGGAGGGCGAGCTGGTCAGCAATCGCGGAGAAGAGACAGTGACCATCTGGATTTATCTGTGACACGCAGGTATTGCATTTTGATCGGAAGAAAAGCATGGTTCGTACCAACCTCGTGAATTTGGACGGCGAGTTCATCGCACGTCCGTTTTATCGACGCTGCTTCCAACTTTATCTCGCGATCAACTTGTGCGTCTGCCTCAGGATTTGAGGGTGCAAAGTTCTGAGCTAACGCAGCCGCCTTTCGCGCCTGCACAAGTCTTGAAGTGAACTCAGTCTTGCGCACAAGTCCATGTCCTGCTCACCTGCCTTGCAAGATGTCGTACTTTGGAATTCTGCTTCCGGGAACCAGAAACGACCTTTTCCCCGACCGTGGCTGATTCCTGTTTATCCCTCAAGTCGAGCTCGACAAACAGATCGTCCATCAGTTCGTTATCAGATACAGAGGATTGTGGAGGCATTGTGTCTGTTGGCGTGACTGGTGTGGATTTCTTTGCCTTTGTTCGCTTTAAAGTGGGCATTTTCTGGGATGTGGACAAGCGAGGGGCACTACTGTAGTAACTTGTGGCTATGAACTACTAAGATTACGGTTATTAGCAGTTGACTTAGCGCTAGTCGGATCCTTTGTTCGCCTGTCTGCACCAACCCTTCACCACTGATCGACCATCAAAGCCATCACTTACATCTCGCCGATATATGAACATCGCCCCGATTACCCTGACCTGCACTCAAAGTGCATTTAAATTGAGCTCACTCTTGTCCGAGCTCTTATCCGACCCCACGGAGGAATCGTGGCACAATGTCGAGCTTGTTTGCAGACATATCGCGAACTTGCTGCGCGTTAGAAATGGCCCAGGTCGGTAGCACATCTTGCCATATCGAAATGATGATATCGATGCCACCCCAACAGAGGACAACCACACAACTCTAGGAACAGGCACCTTGCCCCAAGATCTCACCTCTCTTCTGTCTAAAGCGCTTGATGGATCACCAGTCCCAAACGATGTTCGCGCCTCCACTGTGCTTGAAATTCTTCGTGTCAATGCCAACTTATGCGTTGAACATGGTGCGCATAGTAAACTCTTCAACAACACGTGCACCGTATACACCTGAATTTGCTCAGACCAAAATAGAGGACATTTATTGGAAGCTGGTCTTCCTCAGGCAGCCGTATCGTTACTTGAAGGTTACGCAGAACATCTGTCGACTCAACCACAAGTCAACCCTCTACCGCTGTCCATCCCGCACCTACAGGTCATCAAGACCGCCATTGGTTTTCTCCTAAATTCATCGCTTGGTTACGGTATGAACACACGCATCACGACGTGTTTCATACTGATGTTCCGTTCGACATAGAACCAGTCAAATTTCGACTCACATCTCTTGAAGTTGCCATGACACTCGTGCGGTTATCGTCTGCCATATACCCCGTCGGTTCCTGGATGAAGGACCCAACGAGTTTATTTCCATTGGAATCATCCGGATCCAACTCCATTCAAGAGCAAACCGCGGAATCTTGGACTCTCCGTGTCGGGCTCTCTAATTGGACGTGGAGGCTCATCAGCGAACTTAGGGATGATGGTCTGTTCGCTCACTGACCCTTACTGACTCTCTCGTCTGATTTCTCCACAGCACAACCGCTTTTTGATACTGATGTTCTTCCTTTTCTCATTCAACCTTTGATCGCCTTCACTCCACCCCTGCTAACTGCACCACCCCCTCCAAATTTTGCGCAGCCTTCACAGCTCAGGACGTCGCTCTTGCACGCTGATTTCGATCTGCTCTCAGAAGCTTGTTCCCATCTAGAGTCTCTTGCACTCGATGTCGAGGACATCCGATTGTCTCTAGCTCGCGGGTTTGTCTTTCCAGCAGAGCATCAGAACGTTCCATGTCTGTCTGTAATCCTGGACTTCATTGAGCAGGGAAGCTATGCACCCCTTTGGTATGTACAACACGAAACCAGCCTTGATGATGTCGAGGTTCGGAGCCAGGAAAAGGCTTTCGATGATTGTAAGGCCGCTGTAATTAAAGCAGTGGTAGAAGTCTCTGGAGAAGAAAAAAACACAGAGATCCTCTTTGACGACTTGGAAGAAATATACCGTGGTGGCAAGTTTGTCTGTCGCATGGTCAATTGGATTCGGTCGTTTGTTGCTACGGGCAGCTATGGGAATCTCCGGGACGACATGGCCATATGTGCTACTCTGGCCCTCGGAAACCTGACGAGAAGAGGTGATCATATTGCATTGTGCTGCTTCTTCTTTGATGCGTTGCTGATTATTGACGTTTACAGAACTCCACGCTACTCTATTATTATCCCCGCCACATAACATCGCACAGCTATTGTCCTCGGAACCTCTGCTGTCTCCCGCGACGGACCTCAAGTTGAAACATGGGGTGATCGGTCTGCTCAAGCATCTTTCCCAATCATCAGTTCAATCTGTTTTTAATCGCACAACTCTGAGCAATTCTGGAATAATCGAACGTATCGTGGCCAGCGGCGTTTGGGATGATCGCGGTGATGTCATGGCAGATATCGTGCAAGTCAATGCCATCGGCTTCGCAAAACACCTCTGTAACAATAGTCGTAAGCGGATATTTTGTCACTCAGCTCATCCTCCTCCTCACTACATATTCCACCCAAGTCGACAATTCATTCACCCTCATACTGTCCTCCGATGGGTCAACCGGCGCAGCTACCGGACTCTCGCAACTTCTCGCTTTGATAAAGCGATCCGATACAGTTGCGATCAAGAGTGAAGGCACACGCGTCATCGTCAATCTGATCAAATCCGTTTGGTCCAGTGATCTCATCGAACAGGCGGACGCGGAGGAAAATCAGACGAGACAACAGAAGAGAGAACGGGCAATGCAAACGCTAGTTACAGCGCCATGTGTTGACGCCCTCGCCGCGCTCGTCGGCAGGAGCACAAAGTACCCAATTCTCATCAACGAAGCTATTGTTGCGCTCAGTTTACTGAGTACCCACCGGGATGGTGGTAAGTTTGGTTGTGGTATCCCCGGCCGTCGTTCTCACTTGTATTAGCCCATATAGTTTTACGCACTCTTGTAGCGCCCCTCCCAGAAGAGACAAACCCAGTAGCGCCAGGTTCTGCCGCAATGTCGACGATAGCATTAACCAGCAGCGACACAGACTCACCAATCATTACTTCCCCACGTAGTCGTGCTGCACCTCAGAGACGTACCCTCGACCATGTTTTGGGTATCCTTCACAACGGTAGTAGCAACGACGCGTCCACTCTCAGACAACCGGAAGTGATTTCGTATCCTGTTGAGCTTCGAGCTAATATCTGTGCTTTATTTGGACAACTGGGAAAACGGGCAGCGGGGGAAGAACTGGAGACGGTCAAGGAGAGCGCGAGGTCTATCCTGGAGGAGCTATCAAAACCGAACTTCAACTCGAGCAAAGATAATATGCTGGCAACTGCAGCGAAGAAGACCCTTGATCTGTGGGCATGAAAAGGGCATACATCGTATAGAACTGGATGTGGCAGTTTACGCGTAGTACATGATTATGACACGACTTCATGATGCTTGGTGGATCTGGATTTCACGTTTTGAGGTTTGACCGGCTATACCGGCAAAGCTGTCATCCGAATGTGTCACCCTGCGTCCTGCGTACCTCTGAGGTCCACCAACTTATCCGCCATGGGGACGAGTAAAATTCAGGTCAATATCTCTCAAGGGATTGCAACTATTACACTCAATGAACCGCGACGGCTGAATGCGTTGTCGGCTCAAGGTTTGCTCACTCTTATGTAAATGCAGAGGTGTTGACGACTAGAATCAGACTACGACGATTTTGCAAACTCGCTGAGAGAAATTGACAAACGCGACGATGTTATAGCTACAGTATGGCAAGGTGAGTTGCGTCATCTGTACAGGAATCTTCAGCTGAGCCTTTTTGCAATGCTCCAGCTAGCGGGAACTGGTTTTGCGCGTGAGCCTTGGTCGTTGCTCCTTACAATCCATCAATCGAAAAAAACTACTTCTTTTCAGAGGAACTAATGTAAAGGGAATTCAACCTGCGGGGCCAACAGTTCGAGACCAATTCCGCACCCGCGTAGTCGCAGCAAATACCGATTGCACACGAGCGGTATGTTGGATTCTATGTATGGGGACGACACGTTTATTTTTTTTCTAGCTTTATACACACAGCAAGATTCTGGTCGCCGCA